>PVIA01005540.1:0-113511 GCA_004024845.1 Tonatia bakeri
CAATTTCTTTTACCCAGTTAATCATGTTCCCTATTTTAAAAACAAATCGAATCAAATCAAGTCAAATTAAAGCAAAACAAAACAATGCATACCAGAAAGCAAAAAAACCAAAAAAACAAAACAAACAAAAAACCCCACAAAAGATTGAGCAACCATCATTACTAGACAGGGCAGGAATGTTGGAATTATCAGACTGAGTACACAAAACAACTCTGATTATATGCTAAGGGTTCTAATGGATAAAGTACACAGTAGGCAAGAACACAGGGGCAATGTAAACAGGGAGATAGAAATCCTAAGAAGAAACCAAAAGAAATGCTACCATTCTGGTGAGTGATGTCAATAATGAGAATATACATGTGTGGGGAGAAGGAATATAAGAAAATTCTCTGCACTCTCCTCTTACTTTTTAACAAACTTAAAACTGCTCTAAAAATTAGTCTTTAAATAAGAAGGTTAAAGCAATAAGGTATTCCAAAACTGTCTTTTTACTTTTAGTTCTTTAACTAATTTAGTTCTTTAATTAATTTTCTTGACAAACATTGTTTCAAAATTGAACTATTTTCACATATATAGTAAGTAGAGTTTGTGAATCTTCATCTGGTTATGTTTCTTTCATCTTCTGATTCATTTTAGTATTTTGTCTGCCGCCTCTGGTTGAACTTTTGGTATTTTATTATTGCTATTTATTTAGTTGATGTCACTTGCTGGACTCATCATATTATATACCCTTTGAAGGCAGCTGCTGAATCTTAAAAAATATTTTCATTTTCTAATATAAAGGATTAATGAAAAATCACAGACTTACATTGAATGAAACATTTAATTGTAAAAATGAACATTATAAGGCACACGTATGCTTTTGTTGGACATACACAGAAAAGCTATGATGTGCCATAACATTTCCTATGTTAAACTAATGAAAATCCATTCACTGTGAATGTCTGATTATCTTTGATTGTTTTGCAAAGACAAAGATTAGGTAAACAGGAAGTGGGGAGAAAAATTTACTTATTTTAGCACAAAGCAGATAAGGAGAAGGGGAACTTCAGAGAGTAGTAAGATTAGACCCGAAAAGAACTTGCAACTCCCAAGGCAAGGATGGTACAAGACAGAATGTTAGGAGCGCTGGAGGGTGTCCAATCTGCACATATTTTTGAGCATTACTTTCCTTCTAGGTACAATCGCAGCAGCCAAGAATGTCCTCTCTTTTCCCATCACTAACACTTACGGAACATTGAGCACATGCCGAGTGCTGTTCTAGGAACCATAATATTTTGTATTCTAAGTGCCTCAAATTAATTTCGCTGAGGTGAATACACAAATATGATTCTTTATTTTAATCGGTGATAATAAATCTGGTCCGAACTTTGTGGTTAAAACACTAATGGGCATACAGTGTGTTTTGAACCATAGTCAATTAATTCAATGAACAATGAATCAGATCTAAATATTTGTTTTTCTTTAATGGGCTTTGAAATCTAGTTGTCTTAATTTGAGTTCTGATTCTACCATTTACTCTCTCCTTATACCTTTTGAGGCTATTAAGAAAACTGTGAGTAAACTTCGACTTTTTCTTTGTGTAAATGGGAATAACAGTAAAATTTAACCCCTAAAATTTCTGTGAGGATCAGTTGAAACAACGCCTGAGCTCTCAGTAAATACTATCATAATTAGTGCTGATCTATTGTGCAGCTGTTCCTACTGGAGCTCTCTTGACCCCTCGGGCAGACATTTTTAAATGGATAATTAACGCTGATAAAGTTTGAATTTCTTAACTGGATTTCAATAGGATAATATTTGGCCTTTCAGGATGCTTTATATAAAACTAACTCCCCCAAGTCTGTGAGTCCTTAGTTTTCTCTTTCCATATTTAACAAAGCACAGAATCACCAATCTTGATGACATTACCATTTTTTTCTTTCTCTTTTTTTTAACCTAGCTCTATATAACAAGAAGTATTAAAGCAGTGGTTCTCAATCCCTTTGGCACCAGGGACTGATTTCGTGGGAGATGCTAGGGGGATGGGGTCACAGGAAGCAGAACTCAGGTGAGCTTTGCTAGCGGCCTGGGGGTTGGGGGCCCCCGTATTAAAGTGTATCTTGTAACTCATTAGTTATTTAAATTTAATCTAAATAGAATATAAATCAATGATATATTTTTATAGAATTCTATAGTTAAGTCCCTACTTGACCCTAGTATAAAAAGAAAGTCCTCCTGAAATACACCCTTTCCTATGTTCCACTCTGAGTGTGAACATCCACACTCTCATAGTACTGTTCTTTCTGGTAGTAATCACATTGACTATTCTTTAGCTTTGTGACTGCAAAAATGTCCACTTTTTCAGACTCTCCAAGCCACCAAAGCCACTCCTTAGTTTATACTTGTGTGGCCTATCTTTCTGACTTTTTAAAAATTGAATGTCATTCTGTGTTTTAAAATACTTTAAAAAAAATCACCAAGGTCATTTTCAATCTTATTTTCATGGCACACACCAGGGTCTCCTGAGACAGTGCCATGCGGACAGACGAAATCTTTTTTGTATTGCAGCATTCAGCTTAATGAGCAAGTTGAATACTCTCTGGTCCCACTGAACTGCCTTTTTATTGTCACCTCCCACACAGTGACACTTTAAGTCTCAAATCTATTTAAACTGATCAAATAAATGTATTAAGTAATGAACAACTGAGTACCACTAAGTTCTTGATATTAACAGGTCATCTAGACATCTAAAAAGGGACAAACAACAGTTTTTAGATGATTTAATAGAAATTCATGTGTAGTACTACATTTAAGAACCAAAAGACTTGCCCTGACAGGTGTGGCTCAGTGGGTTGGGTGTCATCCTGCAAACTGGAAGGTGTCCTGTTTGATTCTCTGTTGGGACACACGCCTGGGTTGCAGGCCAGGTCCCTGGTTCCCTGGTTGGGGGTGTGCGAGAGGCAGCTGATTGATGTTTCTCTGGCACATTGATGTTTCTCTCCCTCTTTTTCCCTCTCTTTCTAAAAACAAATAAATACAACCTTTAAAAAACAACATAAGCATTAGGTCAATGTCTTCGTGTGATCTTGATTATATCACATCACCTCTACAAACTTTATTTTTTCTATCCGTTAAATGGTAATAATTCATGCGGCTCAGAATTGTTACAGAGATTAAAGGATATTTTGTATTTGAATCTAAAAAGCTTTATATATATTATTGTAATAATTATTAATTCTGGCTATGTAGGAGGAGAATCAGGAAAAAAAAGAACCAGAAGTCTTGATAAAGATGAATATATAAACTTATACATTCTGTTAAAGTCTCTATTTCTGTACTCGTACTTATGTGTTTACATATTTTGATAACGTGTTTACATATTTTGACAGTGTTTGATGTAGCAAGGTAATTTAATAGTATGCATACTGAATTAAAATCCCAACTCATCCTACCTATTTATTGGTCTTATAGGGAGATATAAGAAAAATAATATCCAGGTACAGAAAAGAAAATAATTTAAGTGTTTGAAAAAAATGGACCTATAAATAGTTTTTGCTGATTATGTATTAATATAAAAGAAAAAGCTTGTATAAATTTAGATGAGTCAATACAGAGACTGATTTAGAAAAGTTTGTATCTCATCTGAAATCTATAATATCGTGTGTAAAAAATTCAGACCTGGTCATCACATATTAAATACACCTTTTGTTATTAACCAAGCTGAGGTGTGCTGTGCTCGTGGGATAAATGGTCTCTCAGAATTCCAAACATGAGGGTAGACAACTTGAAACTCTCTTCCCAATTTCATTAAACATTAAGAAATCCTACAGTCTCTTTAAACCATTGTTTTTAGTATTCCAAGAACAGCCCATGAGATTCTCTCATTTCTGGCTGATGAACAGCTGTCACTCCCCGCACATCATTGGGAGGTTGTGGTGGAACCTGTGTCTGCACACTCTCCAGCTCCCCAGCGCCCCCTATTCTGTCCAGTCTCTGACCTCTGGTTTTATACTTCTTGGAACTCACACAAACACATTTTAAGCTAGCTGACATTTAAAAATATATATTTACCCTCATGTACTTACAGTTTTAATTCCCAGCATCTGGAAAGCAACCTCTTTGTCAGACTTTGAGTTCACTAGAGAGAACTCAGAATTTGAAAGTTATTACTACCTTTAGCTAGGTCAAAAAAAAATTCAGTGCAATGCTTAAAAAATGGTAAAGCTACTGTGCTAATATTTACCTTGTGCCCTTCTTTCAAGGGGACTCAAATGACAAGGTAGATGTCTTTAATATTTACTTACTCCTACAAGTACAAAATGTATTTTTCATTAAATATGAAGGAAAACAAACACAAAGAAATTCAGTTTCAAAAAGTGCCTTGTCAGAAGAGAGAAGTAACATCAAGCTTTTTACTTGCACTAGGCTCTTTCACCTCTTTTTATTTAATTTTATTTTGAAACAAGATCTTCCACCTTATCAGTATTAGAATGCAAAATAAATCTCTCATGTTTTCCCTCTGGAAATCAAGTGAATTTAGCACTTCAGTCTCATTCCTGTGCCAAGTACTGTGAATGCACTTTATATAACAGATATTTTTGAATTTTGAATCACATAAAACACATTTAAAATTTTGTTTGCAAAGCTCGATAAATTTTTATGCCTGATTTAGCGAAATATATAATAGAATTATAAAAGAGCAATATTATATTCCACTTGGGGAGGTTCAAAGTATTTTAGACTCTTCATTTACAGAAATACATCAAATTCTGAGCTTTATTGTAGACCCTTGTTAACTAGAATGCTTATTGTAATTTAATTAATTTATAACTTATTTAGCCTTAACAGTTAACTAAAGTAAAATTTTTGTAGTTCATAAAATACAAAAATAAAAAAGAACATTCTTTCTAAAATGTAGTCTGTTAAGTCTAATTGAATCTGCATGATGATTGAGACACATAAAGATGGTTAACAATATTTTTATAGCTACCAAAAAGAAATTTAGACACAATGTGCTAGTATCAGGATAAGCTCTGAAATTTGTTTTCAAAAGTAAATCCCTGATTGAAATTTCTCATTTTTGTTTTATTTGGGAGCCTGTTGGTTCCCCCTCCCACCCTCATTTACCTCTTCCTGGAAAGTGAGAAGGTGGAGATCACCCTGTCAAATTTATTTTCTAAATTTTGTCACAAATATTTTGTGTTTTGATGTTTTGTCACAAATATTTTGTGTTTTGCTGTGGATGTTATCAATATGACTTATATTTCCTAGGCCATTCTAACTCAGTAAGAATACGGGAATAGTAAATTCCCATCTGAATCTATTGTGGTGGGATTTTAGCACCCCCTAATTTCTGCTATATATGTTCTATGAGTCCCTAGATATATTTACCCTCTTGGCTGCTTCATGGCATCTGTTATTGACTGCCCTGGCCCATTGTGGTAAACTGCCAGGTGCCTTCCACACCAAAAGTGGTGTATGTGCTAATTGTTGCCCAGAGAAGATGCTGCAGTTATTGCTACAACCCTTCAATATTAGCACAGAGGTTGCTAGAGAAAACCGGAGGCTATAAACTGAAGGCCAAGGCGAGGGTGGCCATGACACAGCCCCGGAAGCCTGCCTTGTTCTTTCTAAACACCATCCAGAGGTATTTTAGAACAGCCATTTTTCCCTTATAATCTCATATATTCAGCCTATGTTGGTTGACATTCTAAATGACTAACACAAATCACCACTTCCTTCCCTATGTGCCAGTTGCCTTCGAACTCAATTTCAATAGCTCTACTCCATTTCCTTTAGGATGAATTCTTCATAAGGGGTTTTCTTTTCTTTGAAAAAAGAAAATATTCTCAGAAGATCAGCTCTGCTGGACCTATAATGATGTCTAAATTCTAGGGTAAATGTTGCTGAAATTTAAACTAGAAACTCCTGCTTCATTAACCCATTCATCATGCCTTTTTGTAAAAATAGTTATTCAAATAGTTATAAAGTGCATATTTTAATGCATAGATATTAAAAGAATATAAATTTTCCAATTCCAGTCAAGGAAATGACTGAATTCACACATAGAATGTTTACCGGGCATCTCTATGCACACATTATTTTGCTAGGCACTAGGAGTACATCAAAGCATAGTTTGGACAGCTAGCATACACATGTTTTTTTCTGAAAGTTAATTTTTTTCCATTAGCATTTAGTCCCCAATACCCTCCTCCCACCCACCCCCACAGTCACCACACTGTTGTCCATGTCCATGAGTCCTTTTTCCTTTTTGCTCAATGCCTCCACCCCCTAAACTACCCACCCCCCCACTAGCTGTCATCAGCTCTCCATTTATGAGTCAGTCTCTGTTTTGCTTGTTTGTTAGTTCAGTTTGTTCATTAGATTCCACATGTGAGTGAAATCATATGGTATATTTCTTTCTTTGAGTGGCTTATTTCACTTAGCATAATGTTCTCCAGCTCCATCAATACCGTTTCAAATAGTATTTTTTTTTTTTACATCTGAGTACAATTCCATGGTGTAAATGTCCCACAGTAGTTTTAATCCACTCATCTGTTGATGGACACTTAGGCTGCTACCATATCTTGACAACTGTAAGTAACACTGCAATGAACATAGGGTGCTTATGTTATTTCCAATTAGTGTTTGGAGTTCCCTTGATATATTTTCAGAGGTGTGATTGCTAGGTCAACAGGCAGATCAGTTTTTAATTTTTTGAACTATTTCCATAACGCTTTCCACAGTGGTTGCACCAATCTGCATTCTCACCAACAGTGCAAAAGGGATTGATCCCCTTTCTCCGCATCCTCACCAGCATTTGTTGTTTGCTGATTTATTGATGATGGCCATTCTGACAGGTGTGAGATGGTGTCTCATTGTGGTTTTTATTTACATTTCTCTGATGATTAGTGATGTTGAGTATTTTCATGTCTATGAACCATCTGTGTGTCCTCTTTGGAGAAGTGTCTATTCAGGTCCTTGGTCCATTTTTTAATTGAGTTGTTTGTTTTTGGTATTGACTTTTGTTAAGTATTGTATACATTTTGGATATTAACCCTTTATTAGTTGTATTAGTGAATATGTTCTCCCATTCTGTGGGTTGTCTTTTTATTTTGTTGATGATTTTCTTCGCTGTGCAAACTTTTTACTTTGACGTAGTCCCATTTGTTTATTTTTTTCTTTTGTTTCCCTTGCCTGGGGAGATATACCCAATAAAATATTGCTATGAGCAATGCCAGAGATTTTGCCACATGTTTTCTTTTACAGTTTTTATGGTTTTGGGTATAACGTTTCACTCTGTTCCACTTTGAATTTATTCTTGTGTGTGGTGTAAGAAAGTGGTCTGGTTTCATTTTTCTGCACATATCTGTCCAGTTTTCCCAATACCATTTATTGAATAAACTATCTTTAGCCCATTGTATGTGTTTGCTTCCTCTGTCAAAAATTAATGGACTGTAAAGGTATGGGTTTATTTCTGGCCTTTCTATTCTATTCCATTGATCTATATGTCTGTTTTTATGCCAGTACCATGCTGTTTTGATTACTATTGCCTTGTGCTATAGTTTGATATTAGATAGTGTGATTCCTCTAACTTTGTTCTTTCTCAGGATCTCTGTTGCTATGTGGGGCATTTGTGGTTCCATATAAATTTTTGAAATATTTGTTCTAGATGTGGAAAATACAACATAGGAATCTTGATAGTGATTGTATTGAATCTATAATTTGCTTTGGGTCAAAATGGATGGACATTTTCATTATGTTAATTCTTTCTATCCATGAACACAGTATGTGCTTCCACTTATTTGTATCTTCTTCAGTTTCTTATAATTTTCCACGTACAATTAGTTCTTTTACATCCTTGGTTTGGTTTGAGGTATTTTATTGTTTTTGTAGCAATGGTGAATGGGATTGTTTACTTAACTTCCTTTTCTGTTAGTTCATTATTGGCATTTAAAATGCAACTAATATCTGCATATTAATTTTGTATCCTGATACTTTGTTGAATTTATTTATCAGTTCTAGAAGTTTATTGGTGGAAACTTTGGGGTCCTCTATATAGAGTATCACATCATCTGCAAATAAAGACGGTTTTACTTCTTCCTTTCTGATTTGGATGCCTTTATTTCTTCTTCTTTTCTGATTGCTGTGGCTAGGTGTTCCAGTACTATGCAGAATAAGAGAGGTGATAGCAGACATTCCTGTCTTGTTCCCGATCTAAGGGAAACACTTGTAGTTTTTGCACATTGAGTATGATGCTGGCAGTGGTTTTGTCATATATCCCCTTTATGATGTTTAGGTTCTCCCTCTATTCCCACTTTGCTGAGAGTTTTTTATCATAAATGGGTGCTAGATTATATCAAATGCTCTTTCTGCATCTATTAATATGATCATGTGGTTTTTATCCTTCATTTTGTTTATGTGGTAAATCACATTTATTGATTTGCAAATGCTGTACCAACCTTACATTCCCAGAACAAATCCCACTTGATGATGGTATATGATCTTTTTGATATATTGCAATATTCGGTGTGGTAATATTTTGTTGAGAATTTTAGAGTCTATGTTCATCAGGGATATTGGGCTAAACTTTTCTTTTTTGTGGTGTCTTTAATGTGTTTTTGGAATTAGGATAATGCTGGCCTTGTAAAATGAACAGGGCAGCCTTCCCTCCTCTCAATTTTTGTGAAATAGTTTGAGAAGGAGAGTTATATGTTCTTCTCAAAATGTTTAGTAAAATTGACCTGTGAACCCATCTAGTCCACAACTTTTTTTTGTTGGGAGATTTTTTGATTACTGCACAATTTCACTAGGTATAATCTGTCTATACACATTCTCTGATTCTTCCTGATTTATTTTTGGAACATGTGTATTTCAAGGAATGTATTAATTTCATCTAGGTTGTCCACTTTGTTGGCACAGAGTTGTTCATAATACTTTCTTATAATCCTTTGTATTTCTTTGGTGTCACTTTCTTCTCTTTCATTTCTCTTCTCTCATTTCTGATTTTATTTATTTGGGTTCTCTGTATTTTTTCCTAGATGAGTCAGGTTAAAGGTTTGTCAAGCTTGGTTATCTTTTCAAAGAACCAGCTCTTGGATTCATTGATCTTCTGTACCATTTTCTTAGACTTCATTTCACTTATTTCTGTACGGATCTTTATTATTTCCTTCCTTCTACTCATTTTGGATTTTGTTTGTTGTTGTTTTTCAAGTTCCTGTAAGTGTAAAGTTATATTGTTTATTTGAGCATTTTTCTGCTTTTTTGAGATAGGCCTGTAATGCTGTGAATTACCCTCTTAGGATTGCTTTCCCAGTGTCTCACAGATTTTGGATTGTTGTGTCCTCATTTTCATTTATTTCAAGGTATCTTTTGATTTCTTCCCTCTTCTTGTTGTTGACCCATTCATTAATATCATGTTATTTAGCTCCATGTCTTTTGTGTTTTTCAGTAGCCTTTTTGTGATTGATTTCTAGTTTCATGGATGATACTTGATACGATTTCAATTTTCTTAAATTTATTGAGACTTGTTTAGTGTCCTAACATGTAGTCTATCCTGGAAAATGTTCCATGTGTACTTAAAAAGTATATATATTCTTTGGGTGAATTGTTCTGGAGATATCAGTCAGTTTCATTTAATCTAGAGTGTCATTTAGGGCCACTGTCTCCTTGTTAATTTTCGTCTGGAAGACTGACCCATTGCAGTCAATGGGGTGTTAAAATCCCAGACTATGACTGTACTTTTGTCAGTCTCTCCCTTTATACCTATCAAGATTTGCTTTGTATATTAGGTGCTCCTATGTTTTGTGTGTAAAGGTTTACTAGCACCATATCATCTTGTTGGACTTTTCCCTTTATTATTATAGTGCCCTTCTTTGTCTCTTACTCTACCTTGGTTTTGAAGTATATTTTGTTGTATATAAGTACTGCTACCCCAGCTATTTTTCTTTTCAATTTGCATGAAATAATTTTTTCCATCCCTTTACTTTTAGTCTGTGCGTATCTCTTTTTTGAGGTGGGTCTCTTAGAGGCAGCGTATATATGGGTCTTGTTTCCTTGTCCATTCAGCTTCCCTGTGTATTTTGTTTGCATCATTTAAGCCATTTACATTTAAGGTGATTATTGATAGGTACATATTATGCCATTTTATTGTTAGACTATTTTCCTCTGTTTTTTTTCTTTCTCTTTTTCTTCTCCTTCTTAAAACAAGCGCTTTAACATTTCTTGCAGTTTTGGTTTGGTGTTTACAAACTCCTTTAGCTTTGTATTGTCTGGGAAGTTCCTTATCTCTCTTTCTATTTTAATAATAGCATTGCTGGGTAAAGAAGCCTTGGTTGGCCCTGGCTGGCATAGCTCAGTGGATTGAGTGCGGGCTGCGTTGCGAACCAGGCATTGCAGGTTCGATTCCCAGTCAGGGCACATGCCTAGGTTGCAGGCCATGTCCCACAGCAACCACACATTGATGTTTTTTTCTCTCTCTCTCTTCTCCCTTCCCTCTCTAAAAATAAATAAATAAAATCTTTAAAAATTAAAAAAAAAAAACCTTACAAAAAAAAAACGTGTTGTTTAAAAAAAAAAAGAAGAAGCAGCAGCAGCCTTGGTTGTAGGTCCTTGCTTTTCATCACCCTGAATATTTCACACCAGTCCCTTCTAGACTAAAATGTTTCCGTTCAGAAATCAGATGACAGTCTAATTGGTGTTCCTTTGTATTTAACTACCACTTTTTCTCTTGTGGCTTGTACAAGCTCTTGTCTTTAAACCTTGTCATTTTAATGATGATATGTCTCAGTGTAGACCTCTTTGGGTCCAACTAGTTTGGGACTCTCTGAGCTTCCCGGATTTACCTTCACCAGATTAGGGAAGTTTTCTGTCATTATTTTTTTAAATAAGTTCTCAATCTCTTGCTCACTCTCTTCTCCTGGTATTTCCATGATGTGGATGTTGTTACACTTCATGTTGTATATAATGTTTCTTAAGCTCTCCTCATTTTTTTAAAATTCTTTTATTTCTTTTTGCTGCTATACTTGCATATTTTTTCTATCTTGTCTTCCAAATCACTGATGTAATCCTCTGCTTCATCTAACATACTGTTTATTCCTTTCTGTGTATTATTTATTTCAGATATTTCATTCTTTATTTCTGAGTGGTTCTTTTTTATACTTTATATTTATTTTTTCGTGCTGCTGAGTATCCTTATGATTATTGATTATTACTTTAAACTCTCTGATAAATTGCTTGCCTCTATTTTATGTAATTCTTCTTTTGGAGAAATCTGTTGTTCTTTCTTTTGGGGTCTGTTTTTTGTCTTCCCATTTTGGCTGCTTCTTTATATTTGTTTCTATGTGTTAGGTAGATTTGCAAAGACTCCAGAGCAGACCTTTGTCAGACGCTGCGACTGGTCCCTGTGCAGCCTGTTCAGGGCTATCAGTCATTCATAGCACATGGTTCTCTGTGCTGGGCTTGTTTGTGTGCCAAGTGAACCAGGCTGAGCACCAAGGCTGGCTTTTATCAGCACCAAGCCTGCAGGAAGGTCAGCTAAAGTCTCAGAGCTCCCAGAGATCAGTCTTAGTTGTTAAACCTAATCAATTATATAGCCTCAAGCTGTACTCAGCAGCCTGGCTTAAGTTCCACAGGGTGTGGCAGAGTAATTCCTGCAGATGGTGCTATTGCTTCCCCTCAAACCGATGCCACTTGGAGGGGAATGCTCTGCCTAAGAAAGATGGCTTCTGCAGTATGGGGAATGACTCAGCACAGGTATCCTGGTGGCTGTTCCTTCAGTTTTCTCCCCAGAGCCACCACCCCAGACCACTCATGCATCTCTAGTGCACTCTTTCCTCCCTTTGCTGGAGCCCAGGGTAAGTGGCTGCAAATGAAATTTTTTGTGTTGGTCCTTTAATAGGCTCTCTGTATCTCTTACCGTCTCTCTGTGGCAGACAGAAATTCTGCTGCTTTTCACAGCTGGATGTTATCTGGATTCCTTTCCTGTCTTTGGTGCTGTAGGCTGGAGATCTCAGCTCGGGCTAAACCCCACACTCTCAGAAGGAACTCCATGGTCCTCGAAATATCCCTTTGAAACTTCAGATGCCATCCATGGGAGCTCAGCCAGCCCTGTTGTGCCTCTTCCACACTCCATATTTGTCACATTGTGGTGAAGTGGTTATTTCTGTCTTTGGTTATAAGGCTTCTCTGCAGCTAGTGTTTGGTTGGTTATTCAGGATGATTTCTCTACAATTTACTTTTAATTTCAGATTTATCCTGGGAGGAGGTTAATGTAGCTTCCACTGACTTCTCTGACATCTTGCATCTCAGCATACATATTTTTGCTTTTAGTTTGGGCTAGTCTTAAAAAAACACATGAAACTTGTACAGCCTCTGATTATTCAAGACATTTTTAAATTTCTTTTTACTTACTCAAGTCTACCATAACCTACATAAATGCAACAAAGGTTCCTAGTGTGAGTGCTAAATACATAAATAATCTGTCAAAACATTATTATGAGAAAAATGTCCAGCTTGATGTTATACTTTGTTAAGAGTTTTCTTCTATATATATTCCTTGCTTCTGTTTCCTACTGCTTTCAGCTCAGGTAATGCCACCTCACCTGATTCTTTTCTCCAGGCAGGGTACACACTTACTACTTTCAATCACTTCAGTGTTTATCTAGTCCAATCACCTCTGATGGTCTTTGACTACTTAAATCATCTGAGCCTATTCACAAGTTTCCTTAATGGTGGCTACAAAAAGTAAAACCTTATCTATTTTCCTTATTATTCCATTGAACTAGGTTTTTCTTAAATATCAGCATTTATGGTAAATAAAAAATAAAATAAAAATTTTTTTACTTAAAATTATATTTACCTACTTAAAAATCACATTTGCCTTTACAAAGATGGTATTAAATTTCTAAAACACAGTATTTCAACTGTATCTTAAACTAAGATATGAGAAATTATTTTTTTCTAAGGAAAATACATTTTAAGTTTTTAATTACTTTCAGACTTTAGCTTATTTAATGTCACTAACTGATCTAACATAAATGTTTCTTTAGAATATTTTACTCAAACTAAATGCTACAAAGTCATACAAATCAGTTACTAATTTTTGAATGAAATAAATTCCCTATTTTTCAAAGTCACATTATTTAAAATAACTACTATATTGAAGTTGAAATAAAGAGAATGAGTGTATATTGTATTGTTAAGGAAAGAATATTGTCACAATATCAAATATGGATAAATTATATAAAATATAATTACTGATCAAAATAAATCTAAAAGTGTTTAAGACATGGTTTCAAAATTTATGGAGATATATGCCCTAAATGGTGTGCCTCTGTCAGATGGGCATCATTCTGCAAAACAAAATATCACCAATTCAATTCCTGGTCAGGGCTCATGCCTGGGTTGTGGGTTCGGTCCCAGGTTGGGGCATATGTAAAAGGCAATCGATTGATGTTTCCCTCTTTTATCAATGTTTCTTTCCCTCTCTTTCTTCCTTCCTACCCCTCTCTGTAAAAAGAAGTATAATAAAACCATTTAAAATTATGGAGACATATTTAAAAATGTATAAAATCTAAATTTATAATATAATAACTAATTGAAGATATAAGCTTATGTGAAGATCCATGGTATGAAGATAAAAAATAAACACCTTACAATATATTGACATTTGTACAAAATTATTTAATATTCATTTATTAGATTTAAAAACAAAAAATTTGGAAGAATATTTCTTTGCTAACAGTTTGTATATTAAAAATTGACTATTTGGTTTATAATTTCATCCTTTTTACTTTGGATATTCTAGAACCAAATTGAATATTATGATAAACTTTAAAAAACAGCAGCACACATAGTTAACATGAAATAATGATCCTCCTTTATATCCCTTAGCCATGGGCACATTAAGAATCAACAGATATCCATAAAAGTCAAATATCTGTGAAATAATAGTTAACTAACCAGATAATCTTGAGAAAAGTTCTAGTTGGATGCAGTCAGAGTTCAACCTGCCTGCTTATCTAGATCATAGCAGATGTCATCTTCACTGAATAGGATATTTGCTTGCCCAAGTGAGACTACCAACACGTACCCCATACCCATACCATAACACACCATGTCAGAATTGTGGCTATACCCTATCGTTATAACAGAGGGACATTAATGTCAGGATACAGCTCTGAGCTGCTTCTCTGTACTAGAGAAAAACTATTCTGACACTATGTGTGAAGAACCCTGAAATCACACCTGTTTTCTTGAGTTTCTGCTTACAAATTGATGTACTAGTAGAGAGTAAAAATTACCTTATCAAACTTTAATGTGAAAGTACAATTACATGATACTATCTTTCTACCAATATTAATTTTGGGAAAAAAGAAATTATATTGCTTGAAATAAATACATCCACGAAGTTTGGAGTGTCTGTTTGTAACTCAAACTGTGAGTAATTATTTGGAGCACTGTGCGCTCAGTCAGCCTTAATCTTGAGGAGCTGCTGAGCCATGGTAAAACTCTGAAAACTTACTCTATGCACAGATTCTGATATCTATATATTTCTGAAGAAAAAAGTAGAAGGAAAATAAAGAAAAATGGCAAAGAATAAATGTGCTGTGCAAAAGCCTAAGCTGCCCATCACAAGTGTATAAAACAAAGCATCCAGTACTTCCCAGTTTCACCAGGGAGAGGAGGAACTCAGCAAACTATTACAGCTGTTTCCAGAAAGGATGGTGGTTGCTGTACAAAAAGGTAACAAGCTCTTGTTTCTTATTAAACGTGATTTACACTCTAGCCTTTTTGTAATTTCAACTTTAAAGTTATAGTGCTCTACATTTTCAGGATTTGTGTTTTCAGAGCTTCCTAATGACAATTAGCCCATTATCCCTTTATCTCTGAAAGATGCCCCACCTAAAAGTAACAAAGAATGGGTGTTACATTAAAGTCCATCTGGTTTGGTTAACTGTGGGTTCTGCCTTTCTTAAATGCATAACAAAGACTATGGTCCAGAATGAGAGAAGTCAGTTTTTCTAAGAGCAAAATTAAAAAATTTCTCACTCACTTCTAATGTTTTAAAATAACCTGGTACTGTCTGTGAAGATATTACAATTTCTAGATGATTCTAAAATCAACCCACTAACAATCAGAAATAGCTTTCTTTTATTCCAACTGAATTCTATTTCTTACTACAAGGAAATACACATTTCAAAGTTTTTGTTTTTGTAAATATCGCTGGTTACCTTTACTATGAAAAATGACTCTTCTCCGCTACAAGTTTTATATTTAGGCTATTAATTTATCACAAACTGTGCAGAATTTTCAATCTATTACACTCAGTTTACCAAAACAATAAAATCTATGCTGCAGTACTTGGGAATTCCCTAAGTTTTAATGAGAGGTTTAAAACCTACTTTTGTGAATGAGGTGAAACTGAATAGTATATTCTGAATTTGTGTTTATAAGGTGCTGTTGCTCTCCAGTTCCTGTTATATTTTTGCAGTTTGTAAAGGGAGAGCAAAAGGGAGTGATGACTTTCAAAGGAGGTTCCTCAAGCCTAGAGGAATAAGAGGCCAGGAAGGTATGGTGTGGTATGGCATTAAAAATACAGGCTTTTGTGTTTAAACCCCAGTTCTAACTATTCAGAGTTGTGTAACTCTTGGAAACTTATCTAACTTTTTTGTGGTTTAGTTTCCTTTTTTTTTAAAGGGGTACTTACTTCACAGACTTACTGTGAATATTCATCTAGATCATTTTTTAAGTTCCATTCACTGCCTAGCTTCCTACCCTAGGGGGCTTTTTTTCTCTAATACAGAGAAGCAGCTCAGAGCTCACTAATGGTTCCTCTTCCTTTCCTCCCATTGTCACAGGTCAACTAGAAGAGGATCAAAATGACTGCCTAGCAATTACAACTGGCCTGTTAGGTTACATTCAGAAACCAGTATCAATTTAATTCCTTAATCCCACCTACTATGGTTATTTTAAGTCCTGTGTGTCTTTGTTGTCTGGTAGAATTCAGCTAAACCCTTTTTGGTTGACTGCTGTTTGGGTCAGGAAATATAAACATTTTTCTCATTTAATTCCTAATAGTTTGGGCAAGGCAGAAGTTGAACACATTTGGGAGGTAATGTGATGTGCCAGGATGTTATAGACACCTTAGTACCTTTACTTATTAGTTATGTGACTTGGAGCATTATGTGTCTGAATTTCAATGTCTCAATTATCACCTTAATCATTAACTATAAATAAGGAGGGCAGTGGTACACACAAAATGTTGCTGAAGTCACTTTAGGTTCAGGCTCAAGACTTGGTCTAGGGTAAGTACTCATATGTTTTCTTTTCCCAACTATCTTGTTTTCCCCCATCATATTTCTTGTCATGTTTTTATGGAAAATTATTTAAATGACATATATATTTTAATACCACTATTTTAATTATTTAGTAACACAGATAATATCTGAATAAATCTTGCATTTTTAAAATACTACCCCATACAGCAACTTAGTAGGTATGAAATTTAAAGTGTTGGAGAAACACTTTCCACTTCTCAAATGGTATTCTGTTTCTTGAATTCTGTTCTTTGTGGATGAAGTAAAGCCAAGTTAAAGTTTCTGTAATGGATATGGAACTTTTATTTCATTACTCAGAAAGGCACAGGGTAGCTCATGATCTGAGTACCCTCATTAAATCAAGATCTAGGAAGTCTTAAACTCTCCAACCAGGACCCCTGCTTGTAAAAGAACAGACGAGAGCACTACTTCTCACACCCATCACCGCACCCTGGTCACACTGTATTTGGCACAGCACGTGGAAAAGAGCAAAGACTTTTGCAATCAAAACACCTAGGCATTGTCATACCAATCTTAAGATAAAAATTTATGTAGAAATTTACATTTTCTAAAATACTTTATATTAGGAAAAGGGTAGGAATAATTCAGGTTTTCCAACTCCTGTGGGCTTGCTGTAAGTTTGAAGGGAGAAACAACCCAGGCCGGCAGCCGACTGGTGAATGATGTGCAGCCTCCCTGGGAAACTGGAAAGCAGCACATCCTGGATGGTTCTCAGGAAAGAAGGAGAAGAAATCCCTGTGATGTCCTTGTACTACCTGGGGTCCATACTTCGCCAGCACCCTCAGACAAAATAAAACAAAAAAATGTATGTTGAGCTACATAGTTTAAATTTTACTGTGCCACCCAACCTGTTATATATGCTCCCAGGAAAAGTCATAAAACATTAATAAAATATAACAAGTTATCCTATAAAATTTAAAGATCATTTAAAACCAGAAGGCTTTTTCTTATTTTCTCATAACCTGAAGTTATGAGAACCCTATAAAGATGTGTTATAAAGGGCCACTGATAGTATTAGGATACTTTTATAAAAGAAAAGACTTTAAATGAAAGGAAAAACTTTGGAATAAATGGTTAAAATCCATATACCATCTTGCCATTAAGATTTTTTTTAGATTTAGTGTGTTCAGTCTGAAGAAAACAATTTAATTACATTTTTTTACCATTACCATTTAAAAATGATGTGTTTATAGAGCCGTTCCATTAGTATAATTAAGCACAATTAACTTTATCACACAGACCAATAACTTTACTGTACATAGTAAGTTGGTAAAAATACACATCATACCCCAAATTTTGCCCCTACAGAAATCTATTGGCATGTTACAAAAACTGTCCACAATGTTCTTTAGACAAATATTTATAGCCACATTCATTTTGTATTTTAATATCTATTTGCAATTATACTATCTCATTTATTTTTGTGTATGAAGTTTCCAAACTTCTGCATAAATCCTCGAAACTTGTTCTCATTTGGCTGATATGCATGGTAAACATTAGTGTTGTAATTCAGCATTGGGCTGGACCTGCCATAACTATTGCCCATAGTTGAAGATTTTATTTCTGGGCGGTGTATATTGGCATTTGGCATGTTGCTGGTTGGCTGAATAGAATTTTCAATCTTACAAAATGGCTCAAAACGACTATAAATGCGCCGGTCAGTCGAATGAGTCCTCACAAGCTCATTGGGCTTTGGCCTTGAAGAAGAAGCTGGTTTTCTTCCAGGAGCAGCAACAGTACGAATCTCCTTTGAATCTCGGTATTGGATCTGCTCTGTATTAAATCTTGGGGCAGATGCATCCCCTGCCCTGTCTAAGAACTTGTTTTCAACTAGACCTGGAGAAGGTATCATTTCATTACTTTCATTGGATGCAGAACTTATCCCCTGAGATGAGCCGACTGTTACATCTTCCTTACTCTTGTGGATGCTGCCTTGGGAGTTTGTTGAGGAGGTATGCTTTCTTCTAGGAGATGAATCAACTTTGGGTTCTGACTTCCTTGGGTTTTGATTCTCTTCAGCCTCTGAAGCTAAAGTGTCAGAACTACTACACATCCTATAAAAGGGAGATGTTTTACTTTTGGATAGAGTTTCTTTCTTTTCTGGGGTAAGGCTAAGTAAGGACCTCAACTTCTGAGACCCCTTTTTCAAAAAGCTTGGGGAACTCTTAACTTCTTTCTTTGAAGTGATTTCTTTGTTAGATTCCTCTTTATTCACGTCAAGCAAAGCAGCAATGGAAACCGACTTGGTAGTCGTGCCACTTGAAGGTTCTCTCTGGACCACCTCCTCCTGCTCTTCTATGCTATTGGTCACATTGTGCATGCTTTTAGAACTTTTCAGCAAATCCTCTTTGGGTTTTTCTGGCTGTCTGATTCGATTCCTGGTAAGTGTGCTATATACATAATGCTTACTGTTTCCATGATCTAAATTGGCTTTTGAGTAGTCAAAGAAGGGGAAACTTCGTCTTTTAAGCATATTCTCATTTTGTTGATTCTTTAGATTTTCTGTCTGCTTATTTACACACAGATTTGTATATAAGTAGTTGTTTGACTCGGTATGGCCACTCGTAGTCTGGTTTAAGACTTCTGAGTGGTCTTCAGGAACCCGCGAGGGGTGCATTTTTGGCATCTCTGACTGTGATGGTAGCTTGGGGACTGATTCTGGCAAAGGTTTGTCTGTCGAATGCTCTACACTTGCAGGGGTATCTGGGACCTCTTTAGGTATGTCACTTCCCTGGGAACCAATGATAGTTGAATTTGAGGAGCCAGTTGCAGAACTGTTAACTTCCTGCTGCTCAGGTAAAGTTGGTTTAAACACAAGAGAGGGGCGAAGCCGAGAATGCGTATAAAGGGCGTTGGCTTTCAGATTCTCGGAACTATCATAGCTTTCAAGCCGGTCACCTAGAGCTGATCCATTAGAATCAGGTGCAGCTTCTGAATTATCATTTAAGTAGGATTCAATTCTCCAGTTTCGCAAGAATGACTTTGTTGTATTTTCCAGGGTTGGCATTCGTTGTTGCAGGAAGCGAACATGATTATCTGTCCCATTAAAAGACCTCCGCACATTTGAATTCCTTTCTGCAAAATGTGTTGTCTTCCTCTGGGCAAGCCAATTCCCAAAACTCTGGGGAGGTGTGTTATGGTGGCTCGCATAGCCTCCCCGTGATGAAGATGCCAAACTATCTGAAGACTTTTTCCAATTACCAGGAGGATTGATGGTTCGATTCACAGCCCTGTTCAGCAACAGGTATGGTGTTGTTTCTGGCTGTTCCCCAGCATAACTATGCCTCTTCCAGTTTTCATTCTGACTGGGCTGGTACTGACGGATTGTATTTGGCCCATTAAAGTTTGGAACAAAAGGAGGTTTGTATCCATGATTTCTTATGCCATATTTGTCATGCTCATTCCGGGTGTATATCCCTCTGTTTTTGAAGTAACTAGGATCTAGTTTATGAGTATTGTCCTGTCTACCAAGAAAGTTTCTTTGGCTGGAAACGGAAGCTAACGAAGAGACCGAACGCTGGTAAGTGCCGTTCTCCCACAGAGCTTTGCCACGCTTCCCCCGGGCTGACTCTTCCTGAGCGAATGAGCTGGGGACACATGATCTGGCATAGAGAGTTCTGAATTCTTCATCAAAGGACTCAACGAGCTGTCCTGTGATTATCTGAACCATGCTGAGGTGAGCTTTCTCAAATGACCACATATAGCTGAAAAAAATCAAAATTGAAAAATTTTATGTTTGCTGAGTTAAAAGATTAGTGACTATATATAGTTCTAACTAAGAAAAATGTGTCATTTATTGCTGACAAAAGAGTTTTTTTTTTTCCTTGACTGCCATAATTGAAAACAGCTCCAATCATTACATGCTTATAATAGGATATGTTGCCCAACTCCCATATTCATACTTTAAATAACAAATCAACTCAAGTCCTGGGTTTGAATCCACCATAATTCCTTACACTACTTATAAGAAGTCCAAGGAAAAGCCATGTTGCACTTTGTACCTCTACCTAGTAAGAATTTGTAGAGTAAAAAAATGCATCCTGGGAGGGTTCAGGCAAGCTAGCATCACAGGAAAAGCCGAGAGAACTGGCTATTGCTGAGCTCTCCAGTCTCATGAGCTGGGGCCTCCGTTTCCTCACGTCTAAAATGAGGACATGAATAATGTGACTGCTACAATTCCTTATAGTTCCAACATGTTACAGTGCAAGATAGCTCTGTACTAATGCATATGTTTTCTCTCTGTGACTTACTCAGTAAGTGTGATTCCCGGTGCTGGGAGTTGTGCACAGAGAGAGGATCTGTCGGCAGCAGCCTCAGTCAGGAGACAGCGCACTCAGTGTACACAGGTTTGGTCAATTTAATCCTCACAGACCATGCCAGTCAGAATGCCTATTGAGAACTTCCAATACAGGCACAATTTCTAGGAAAATAAATTTGTAACTACTTTATAGCACTTTGTGGAACTTCCTATTTCTTTTCCAGAGTTTAGAGCTAACAGTTATTTTGACATTTCATATAAGATTTTAAATCTGATGTTTGAAAATCTGAATAGTTAAACATACAGAGTCTTGTTTAACTCTTCAAGATGATAAAGAAAAAAATCACTAATATGTTATGTATCAAATAATGTACATGATACAATAGGTTTTAATATAATGAAAAGGGAGATAAACACATTCTCCACAAGGAAGGAGTTTATTGTTTACACAAGGGAGACTATAATAAAGGCTGATGAAGATATTTTCTAAAATGTGCAGAGTAATAATTTAAAATATATAAGATATTATCAACAGTAGTCTGCAACTTAATTATTCTGATACACTTAATTTTATCTAGAATACTTATGGAATGGATGGTATGAACACGGTATTTACTAGGTACCTTGCATTTACAGATGTGTTGGCCACCAGCCTGACTTAAAAAATATGGTACAAAAGTGAATTATTGAAGAAATTTTCAATCAAACTGAAGATGTGAGTATAAAGTATGTTAGAAACCTTAAGAAATAAAAAGTCAGCTATCAAATATGAAAAATCCCTCAAGAAAGTGAGATTTTAGCAATATTTTGATAGAAACTAGATAGCCTTAAAGTTCAGACATGAAAGAAAGGTATGGGAGGACCATTTGTGAGGAAGAAGAAACATAGAAAAAGGAAGTGATACTGATCATGTATTAAGAAAACTGAAATCAACTTATATTTAACTGCATTAAAAAAAAAACAATATAAGTGATGGATGAACCTTGAAAGCAAAGCAGTTTGTGTAAAATCTGATCCCAAGTTTGAAAAAATTGTAATAAAAGGAGATGTTTGGAGAATGACTTTTTCTTCACAACTACTTGTAGTATAGATTTGAAAGATGAGGGATTTCATTTACTGTGATGAATAAAGTAGTTGGAATAAGGTGATAAGACACAAAATCAGAGCAGAAATTGGAATACTGAGTAAAATTATTGAGCCAGTAACAAGAAGAAAGAATAAGAATATCTGTACATCATAAACAATATGCATAGGTTACGAAATAAGATTACCTCCAGGTACGGAACTTAGGAATCTGAGAAGATAATGGTACTGGTGAATGTGTGGCAATTGGAAAAGGCTCTAGGCTTTGGTAAACCAGAAAATAATATTGTAATAGAACTTCAGGTAATAAAAAGAGATTTGATTGGAAATATTTAATTTTGAGACTATTCTCTGCAAACACTGACCACTCCTAGAGATGCAAGGACGACTTACACCAACATTAAAGGATCTTCCTGCACAATTTCCAGGACCCCAGCCAATCACTGTTCTGTGAACTCAGCTGTTGATAAGCATTTCACACACAGTTTCTAGTAAGTTCTATACTCACTCATTCTTAAATATAAAGGCATTGCAAAGGATTGGCAGACATTACAATAAAGTTTAGAAAATCACTTATAAAGCTTAGATGCAAAACTGAAAGCAAATCAAGCAAACACAAAAAAGGTACCCAGAGAAGGTAACAGAGAAAACACACAAATAAGAATATGTATAAATACACACACGCTTAATATCTTCAAAGAAATAAAGAGAAAAACTAATAAATCTATGAAACATGAAAAGGATACTATAAAATACTTCAAGGAGCAGATAATTCAAACTATTTGATAGCAAAATTAAAAAAAGAGATATAATGGCAACGTTGAAAGATATAGTTGAAAAAATCCCTCGCTTAGTAAAAGGTCCCCAGCCTTGGATGGAAAATTGTTGGAAAAAGAATACAATGGAAGCAGAAATTCAGTTAATAAAAATTCCAGGGAGAGACAACAGAAATAATTGAGAAGAAATTATCAAAGAATAAATAAGAAAACTTATCAGAACTGAAAGGTGCAAGTATTAGGATTGCCCTGAACAACAAGAGAAAAAAAAAGGCCTAGACCTAGAAGTATCATAATAAATTTGAGAATACCATGTAAAAGGGAAAACCTAGACACTTCCAGAAAGAAAAAAAAAAAAAAGTTACATGAAGAAAACCGGAATAACAACTGTTTGAGACTTCTTAAATAGCAATTTGAATGCAGGGCAATGCCTTCCAAATTTGGAGTAAAATGTGTCAATTTAAGAGTTCCATCTTCTGTTAAACCATAAATCATCTAAAATTATAAATTTTTGGACTTTAAAAATCCATGCTGATAGAAAATGTTCTTGATCAAACTTGGGAGAAAAACCATGACTTGGAAACAAAAAGGACTTAAAAATGGGATTAAAAAGGGGATTTTAAAAACTGTAGGTCAAACTACCCAGGAATATAGGAAATACCTGGATCCCAGCTGTGCTCCAGGTTAAAGACCTGTTGGTTCGGATTGGACACCACAGATCATTGGTAGTAACTGAGCATTTGGACAAGTTTTTATGTACTAAAAAACCAGTAGTCAACTGGAAAAAAATAGCAATAGTTAAATAGAAAAAGACAATGACTAAAACCAAAATAAAATGGTCATTATTAATTTTGTTATGAAGAAGGAAACAATCATAAATCACTGCATTGCTCATTAATGATCAATTCCGAGACAACTTCAGTAATGTCAACTCATACTTCTTGCTTAACCAAGAAATTGTGATAAAACTGTATTGGGTGAGTGCAGACCAGGTAAGCAAGTGGACATGAGTGGGTACAATACATAACTCCTCAACTGCCATAATATAAAGTCAAAAGATCATATATATAAAAGTGATAAATCAAGAAACGGCAGTACAATTACATTATGTAAGGCAATAAAATACATATCAGAAGAACTAGCTAAAAATTAAATAGTATCTGGTGGTCAGGAATTAGGAGTTCATTGAGATGGAGTATAAGACATGTTTTGTATTGCATATCTTTTGGTAATACTTCATTTTTAAAAATATGTGCAGATATTTACTTGGATAAAAATAAAAAGAATTATTTTACATTATATTTTAAAAGAATTTATTTATTTATTTTTAGAGAGAGGTGAAGGGAGGGAGAAAGAGAAGGAGAGAAATATCAATGTGTGGTTGGCTCTCATATGCCCCCTACTGGGGACTTAGCCTGCCACTCAGGCATGTGCCCTGACTGGGAATTGAACCAGTGATACTTTCATGGACAGGCCAGCACTCAGTTCACTGAGCAACCCCAGCCACAGCTATTTTATATTATTTTTCAAACACAGTTTATATTCAATACCATTCCATGCCAGTTTCAAATGTATAGCAAAGTGGCCAGTAAACCACACAGTCTACAAAGTGGTCCCCTCAGCTTCTCCAATTACCCACCGGGCCCCATACCCAATTATACTGACATTTTTGACTGTCTTCTGCATGCTGCAAACTGCATCTCTGTGGCTATTCTGCAACTACCAATTTGTACTACTTAATACGTTCTCCCTTTTCACCCAGCCCCCCAACCCGCTTCCCCTCTGACAGCTGTCATTCTGTTCTCTGTATCATAACTTACTACCCGACCCCTCCAAACACACTGTCATGTGTTAGTCATGAAGTTGGGAATGTAGTTATCAACTCACATGTTAAAAAGTGGTCCAAGAACTCTTAGTTTTCTGGATGGGGGTAATAACATGAAGTCCATGGCGTGAGAATAGTGGCTAGTTGTGGCATGGATTTCTGAACATGATGATCTTCAAGTCTGAGCAGAATGGCACATTACAGCCAATAACTTCAGTGAGACTTATCTTTTGAAAGTAACTTTTGTAAGTATCACAATACTTAAGGAAAAAAGTTTATAAAATTCTGTCAGTCAATTTTGTGGACAATATTAAATATCTTCCAGACTTTCACATGACAATTTTAAGTGAGGGTATCCAATTCAAAATCTGATTGACACACACTGATAAAAAGTATATAAGTATTTTATCTCATCAGTGTTGGCATTGTGATATGGCAAAATGTGTTTTGTTGATAAAACCATCATCATGACGAGCGGGCTGTTACACAGCTGTGTCTGTGGTAAGTACAGACACCAAGCCCGCCTAGAAATGCTGAGAGTTCAAAATATGAAGACATTTTATGGCAAAGAATTTTGAAATAAAGAAGAGGGCATTTTGAATTTACCTATGAAGAAAATAATGAAAATTACAGAATGTGAGAGACAAAGGATGGTTTTAACCAAAAGGAAATACAATTTTAGCCAGTTTCTGTGAAGACTGGTTTATAACTGTTGCACCAGTTAAATACTGTTAATAGGAAAGGTTCATGATAGTTAGTGAGAAAAAACAAAAATGACAAGGACTGACAACCATTATTTTTTAAAGAAATATATTTAAACTACACATGAAATCATAAAGACAGTTGTTAGTAAAGAGTTTTGATGACTCTGTGGTCCTAGGCATTCACTATGATGACATTAACTAACAAACACCATTCTATAAGTCAAATGAACTCCCAGTTTTAATTAAAATTTCAATTAAAAGCTATCTAAAATCATCTGAACTAATATACACACAAATAATGAGTCTTTAAAAGAACTCGTTAATTTTAAGCACTAGTTGTAATTTCTGCTCTTAACATTTTCCTTTAGAACTCCAAAGTACATTTTCAAAAAGGATTGCTTAGAAAAAGGAAAGTTAGCAGATTGAGTTTTTTTTTTAAAGGCTTAAAATAAGAGTTAACATTAGAGGTTTTGGATTCATGGCTCTAACTCTTGTAACAACAACAAGGTAGTCCTACCATTACCCTCCTTTTACAGAAGAGTGAGCTAAGGTGCAACCAAGTCTAGTAACTTGCCCGCAGCCTCCCATTTTAACATGGTGTCTCCATCTTGTTAGATGCTTTAAGTTCCTAAGGTTTCCTCTCACATTGTCCTGTTTATATCCACAGCTCTCCTGGCTTCCTCCTACAGTCTTTAATGATGTGTCCACTCTGCCCTGGTGACCTGGCAGTGAATATATGCTTGTTGGTGCTTTCATCTGCCTGTCGATGTAGCCTCATTGTGTATCACATTCGGGACCAATGTCTGAAGTTGATAAGAGAATATTAGGGCAGCACTGACACTCTGTGGCCAGCAGGATCTGGACTGTTTTGCCAGGCTTGGGTTGTCTGTGGCCCTTAGTTGTGAGGTTTTAGACAAGTCAAGCTCTTAAACTACTGGAACTTCAATTTCATCATTTATAAAATACAGATGAAAACAACAGCCTTGCAGATAAGTTGTAAGGACAGCGTTGAAATGTGCAAAAGAGCTAAGCTAGGGGAGAGTAGATATATCACCAGTGGAAGCCCTGAAGCATTCCAGGGAGTAGAATCTAGGTCTGAGTCGCCTGTCTAGTGTCTGCCATGAGATTTTTAACAGTCAGACTCCTAAACGCATTTTTGGTAGTGCTATGGTGACTACATGATAATTATCAAATTTTTAATAGTACTGAAATAAGAAGAATATGTTCAACAGTTTCTTCAAAAATGATAAATAGCTTCTATTTTTATGAACAATTGTTAAGTCCATACTATGTGCTGTTTTCATGAGAAAAAACATGTTTTGTATTGTAGAGCTATATGGAAACTGAGATATTAGTCACCCACCTCATTTGTTGGGTGAAGAACTTGAAGCTCAAGAAGTTTTGTGATTCGCCCAATGTCTTAATGTTCTTTAGAGGTACAGCCAGAACTGAAACCCGAGTCTCTAAGTTTCTACGCAAGGGTTCTGTTTTTTATATTTAAGAAATAACTAAATAGGTTACATTAAAATTTGAAATGAATAATTTCTATAAATGATTAATAATGGTGCAGGTAAACACACACTAGGCTATTATCAAAAAGTTAAGTAATAGCAACTGTTGGGAGGATGAGATGAATAGGGAACCCTCATGCATTGTTGACGGAAGTGCAGACTGGTGCAGCCACTATAGAAAACAGTATGGAGGTTCCTCAAAAAATAAAAGTAAAACCACCATATGACCTACGAATGCCACTTCTGGATATTTATCTGAAGAAAACAAACACTAAGTCAAAAAGACATGAGTATCCCCATGTTCACTGCATTGCCTATTATTTATAATAGTCAAGATATGGAAGGAATCTACGTGTCCCTCAACAGGTGAATGGAGAAAGATATGATTTATTCTTCAGTCATAAAAAAAGAATGGAATCTTGTCATTTGCCAACAATATGGATGGACTTGAACTCATCATGCGAAGTGAAATAAGTCAAACAGAGATAGTCAAACACGGTGTGATCTCCCTCATATGTAAAACAACAACAACAACAAAAACCAAAAAGACAAATTTATAGATACAGAGCACAGATTGGTGGTTTCCAGAAGTTGGGGGGAGGGGTATGGGATGAATGAAATAAGTGAAGAGTGCCAAAAAGTACAAACTTCCAGTTACAAATAAGTAAGTGCTGGGGATGTCATGTATGTAACGTACAGTACGGTGACTGCAGTTTATCATACCATATTGCATCTCTAAAAGTTGCTAAGAAAGTAATCTTGAAAGCCCACATCACAAGGAAAAAAAAAGATATTTTCGTAACTATGTATGGTGATGATTATTCACTAGACGCATTATGGTGATCATTTAGCGTTATATACAAATATTAAACCACTATGCCTGAAACTAATATAATGTTATATATTGATTGTAACTCAGTTAAAAATAGAACTGAACAGATTACATTAAAATGTAATACTAATAAATTCTATAGAAGATTATTAATGTGAGAGGCAAATACAATAATCTTACCTGTAAGAACCATACATAACTTTCTGGCAGTCAATTAACAAAAATTTCTGTTCCAATTTCCCATAAAATTTGGCTCCTGTTTTTGAAAGATATTCTTGGCCTTTTACTGTCCGCACTCGAATATTCTAGAATTATATGTAAATAAAACATAAAAATTAAGGATACAAGGAAAATGTCTTGAAAAGTAAAATACATGTTAACATAAAACTTTAGTACAAAAAAGGATACTTGAAATAATTTTTAAATACACAAACAAAAAATAGTGAAAAACAAATTTTAAAACATCATGCAAAGAAGAAGTTCTCTAGGAAAACAGTAACTTAAAATATGGAGATATTATTTTACATTTATACAGGATGGTTTATAAATCACTTAGGGTCCTATTGCAAGATCCTTTCAGATTATAGATTCATCATGTCAAAATAACTGAAATTAAAATGCATCTGCTTTTTAAAAAGTCAAAATGTAATTGAAATCACTATACCAAATGATTGTGATAAATAACATCTGCTGAATGACAAAATCACTGGAGTTGGTGGCTTCAAGGTTGCACTTACAAAACAGATGCATTAATTATGAATGGCAGCTAAAGTAAGCTCAGAAGCTCAAGGGTCTCACTATCATGAAAATCACCATATACATTTGTTAGGAAGATGTGTGTTTTCAGTTACATTTGAAAAAGTACAAATGGACACTTTGTGATCAATCATTATTCCATCTTAAATTTTATATACCCACAAACACATTTTTTTTTATTTTACTTTTGGAGTAATATAGCTTAATATGTTTTGAATTTGAGACAAAAGTAGTACATGAACTGTAAAAATAATACCTGAGGAAAAACAACAGAACTCTTACCCTGAGACGTTGAACTTGACAACCCTGTTTTTCAGTCATATTTAGGAAATGATTCAAGTTGGATTCATCGAGCAGAATGTATACGGATATCCCACGAGCTGATGCCTCCACTATTTCTTTGAAAATGTCCACATCTGTAAACATGTCCATCACTAAAGCAATGACCTATTAAAGATAAGAATATCAAACAATTTTAGATATCCAATAGGGAAAGATCCAGAAATTGATGTTTTCAATAAGAATTGGGTAAAATAGAAAATGAAATACATAATACAAATAAATGTATACACGAATATAGGAGATAAAATAGTAAGTTGAAAATAAACAAATGCCTATTACAGATATGAAACACTAATTTCATACTAGCTTTAAGTCCAAAAGAGCCTGCATTTCAGTACAATGTCAAGTAATGGGCCAATGGAAATCATGGATTACAAGGTTGCCTACAGGGTAGATGGAGGGCACAGGTAGATGAAAGGTGGAAATCAGTACTCCAAATTTACCTGGGAAACATTTCCAAGGAAAAGCAAGATTTCTGGAACTAGTTGTTAAGAATAAAAGTCTTGGAGATCTGGGACAGAGAAAACAATTCTTCTAGAAGTGGAAATATAACTAAGAAAGGGCCTAAGATAAGGTAGGGTATAAAAGGATTTGAAGACCAGAAAATTAAATACATGTGCCTAAAATAAGCTTGGAAATAGAGTAAACAAAAGAAAGAAAAAAGAAGACAAAATTGAAACATAATGAAAAAGGTAAAGGCAGAGAGGAATATCCAAAAACAGGCACATAAAATTGAGAGAGTCTAAGTTAATTGTTGGGAAAAAAACCATTACTGACTCTGTGGAGCAATGGGAGTGAAATAATCTTAAAAGGGAAAAATCATTTTATTGACTGCCTACTGTGTGTCAGACCAGAATGACCAAATCCCAGGCCTTTGTGAAATTTACATTCCAATGGGGGAAGACACCATGAGCAGCTGACATATGTAATAAATAGATAAATTATATGATAAGCTATAAGATGATAATTTTATTAGGAAAAATATAGCAAGATAAAGGGGATAATGGGCCCCTGGTAATTGAGAACAGTTTTTAAAAAAGGTTTTATTTATTTTTAGAGAGGAGAAGCAATGGAGAAAGAGAGGGACAGAAACATCAATGTGTGGTTGCCTCTCACACCCTCGCTACTGGGGGCCTGGCCCACAACCCAAGTATGTGCCCTGACTGGGTATTGAACAGGTGAGCCTTGGGTTTGCAGGCCAGCACTCAATCCACTGAGCCACACCAGTTAGGGCTGAGGATGGGTTTGATGGGTTTCAGGTCTCTTTGAGAAAGTATCCTTTGAGCAACGACATGGAAGGAATTGAGGAAGTCATGAATGTGGGTATCTTGAGGAATTATGTTCTAGGCAGAAGAAACCAGCAGTGCAAAGGCCCTTTGGTCAGGAGCATGTCAGGCACAAGAAATAGTAAGGGGACAGTAAAAATGAAATGAGAAAAGGAGAGAGTAATCACAATGCCTTGAAGGCATTATTGAACCTCCAGCACTTATTTGTCATTTCTGAATTAAATTGTAAGCTGTTAGGCTTTTATGCTGAGATAATAAAATGATTTGATTTAGGTTTGAAAAGGCTCCAGCTACTGTGTTAACAACAGATTAAGAGGTTTTAAGGGTCAGAGCCAGGGTGGAAGCAGAAAGGACTTTTAGAACTATTGGAGCAACTCAGTCAGAGGTGCTGGTCCTGGTCCTAGCTCCTATCAGTGATAAAGAGAAAGTGTCAGATACTAGGCATCTCTGAGCCAAAAGGACCTCTGGATAAATTAAACATGGGATGTGAGAGAAAAAAGGATAAAAAGAGGATGACTCAAATTTTTAGCCTCACCAACTTGAAGAACCAAGTTTTCCTCAACTGAAATAGGGAACAGTGCAGCTACATAAATTTTAGGTAGAAGGTTGAAAAGGCACGTGAAGTTTGAGGTGCCTAGATATCCAAGTGGAACACTGAGTAGAGACATGTAGACCAGAGATGTCAATTGGGTGTCCACAGTGTAGAGATGACAATTAAATACAAGTCCCCAAAGAGACTGAAAAAGCAGAAAAGACAAAGGACTGGGCCCTGGACAAGAAGAGGTAGCAGACAGGAGACTGAGAAAACAAAGAGAAGGTAGCAATCTCGGAAGTCAAGGTAAGACAGGGTGTCAAGAAGGAGGGTGTGCTCAAGAGTGTCAAACCCTACTACTAGGCCAAGAAACATGAGGGTTATTGTATAGGTTCATTGGATTTAGTACTATACAGGTTATTGATGAGTCCCACAAGTATAGTTTTAGTGGAGTGGTAAAAGCAAACAGTTTATTAGAAGAGATGTAGGAGGCAATGAGAGGAGCAGGAATAGGTATCGTTTTTTGACTAATTTGGCTACAGTAAAAATCAGAAAAATGGAGAGGTAGGTAAAGCTGAGTCTAGAGAAGCTGTATTTTTTCTTTTGTTTTAGGCGAGAGAATTAACAGCATGTCTACATGCCAATGAAAGGCTCCAACAGAGAATGAAAATTAATGATGCAATAAGAGATGGTGGGAGATGGACTGGGGAAGGAGAGAATATCTGGAGCAATGTTTTAAATAGGCAATAAAAGATAATATCTAGTAAAAAAGTAAAGCCATTAGAGCACAGAAAATATAGACCAATAAAAGAGCATCTGTACTATCAAGCCAGAAGGCCAAGTATAAGCATGCAGATGCTGGTAGGAGAGCCAACGGGGATGATGGTACTAGGGTGAAGTTCCTTTCTGAATGCTTCAGTTTTCTCAGTGCACTGGCAAGGTCTTCAACTGAAAAGACGGTGAGTTCCAGAAGACATGTCAAAGGTATGAAGAAAAGGGGCATTAAGGAGTCATCTAGGATGGTTGGGAAGGGAATAAGCTATAGAAATATAGTATGATTTCAGGGCAGCACCAGCACTTACCAGGATATAAATTTAAAATGAGACCAGCCTGTGTGGTTGTGAGTTATTCTCAACTTTGTTCAGTTGCAAGGGTACAAGCACAGAACAGGCAAAGAGTTTCATTTAACCATGGATGCAGTTCTGGCCACGAGAGTGGAACAAAGTGGGCAAAGGAAGTGGAATGAAAGGCGCATGTGAAATGGAGATAAAGCGAGGAAAAGAGAATGTCATGAATAAGAGGGGTGTGAAATGAGGGTGGGATTAATGAACCTGAGATCTTCCTGGGGTTAAGGGATGGTTAGATATTAAAGAATTTTTAATTTTTTATGCTCACTGTAATATAATAATAAAGAAAATAAGGTAAGATGTCATCTTTTATATATATATATAATATGCAAAAAGATGTTGCCTTATATTTACCTCACATTAAAATAGATGAAACAAAATTGGCAATGAACTGATAATTGTTGAAGCTGGTTGATGGTACATGCGAATTCTCTTTACTATTCTTCCTACTTTTGAAAACTTCCATAGCACAAACTTAAAAATAATTGAAGTAATATTTGATATTAGCAGGTAGCAGAGATAGAAAGTCAGAAATGTAAGTACAAGCGGTAGTCAGATGGGGGTATATGAAGCAGGTTACACAAGATGTGCAGTTGTAGTCCATGCCACTATAAAAGAATAGGATTGTGAGTCAATGGGCAAGAGATGTAGGACAAAACCATGCAGGAGAGAAGGCCAATGAGCTGCTCTTTAGAAAGAGCTCTTTCATGTATATCGAAATTGCCAGGAACTGAGACAGGCATGGTATTAAAAAGAGTAATAGAGAACAAAAATCATCAAGAAATGAGAGGAAATGGAATGACCTGGAAGTAGACATGCGGCAACACCTGCCAGAGTAATGCAGTGCCTACACCGTCATAAAGGAGCGTTTGGCAGAAGTAACGCCTGCTTGAGTGTAGTCGGTAGGGTGATGATATGGGTGTGATAATTCATAGTTTAATGTGAACATTTCACCTTAAATGTCATATGGTGTGCTTGAGTGTGATATTGTTATGTTACAGAATGACATGCTTATGATTTTGTAATAAAAAGAGGCATTATTTGTGCTGGAGCCTGCTGTATGTTAGAAGATGAGCAAAACCATGGATAATGTATTAAATCATTTTTTTATTCTAATATAATGTAAAACAAAACACTGAACCATGAATAACTACTCATGGTTATGATGAACCATTATACAAGTTGATGACATTCTTCAAACTGCCTATGAAACATACTTGAATTAGATTCTCTGGGAAGAACAATTTCAATCGCATCTAGTGGCCTCTCATGGTCCTTTTCATATTTATAAATGGTATGAGGGGCCAGAAGATGGGAGAAGCTAGTGATAGCAATCTCACTCATGCCTTGTAAATATCCTTTATAACATCGAATATGGGAAAAAGCAATCACATTCACAATGACTAAGTTTACTCAGCATTAATGAGTGGTGTGATGATGTACGGGCACTGAGATGAAGAGAATGTCCATATTATAAACTTATCATACAAAATATCTCAGAAATACATGTCTGGAGCAGTCTGGCACCAATTACTTTTTTTTAACTGGAAAGGAATTTTTAAAATAAGAAAACATTATTATGCAACATAGTATTCTTTAAGACATTATCTGCATATCTGAAGAATTTATTTTTATCTCAGAATGCTTCATGTAACAAATTATTGGATACTTCAGAAAGAAGAAAAACACATTACTAGAAAAAAATAAAGGTTTTTGTGTGCAAAAAAGTGACTGAAGTCACTCAGCCTGTGGATGATGCTGGCACACCAAAGGTAAAACAAATGACAGTCTCGCTCGCATGATGAGCAAAACACTGGGTCAGAATCCAGGAGGATAGATGGCACATCTTTGATAAGCTTATCTGATGTCAAGTGAGTCTGGTAGCTTATCCGGACATCTGGTGACCTGCACCACCACTTGATATGTCGAGAAATTGTATCAAGTCTACAGAAAATTCAATTTTGCCAAGAGAGGTAAAATAAAACGTAGTACTTTTTTAAATTAATGGTGGGTTACATTTCTGGAAAGGAGTAAATAATTATAGATGAGGTATGCCAAACCTGATCTGAAGGTATTATATTCTCAGTTATCTAAATTATACTGTGCTTTAGAAATTACCATAGTGGCTATGGTAATCAAAGAAATCAAAGAAATATATATCTGATTAGGATAAGGCTTTTCAAAAAATACATCAATTGATTTTATAAGTCAATATGAAAACCAGTTATATTAAGTGGAATTTAATAAACCACCATGACATTGTATACTAATTCCTGTTTTATTCTTGCTTATAAATTGAAAAAGTAAATAAACACATTCAGCAGCAACATGAGAATTAGAAATCTGTAGAAAGATGTTATAAATTGTTTTTCAGATTTGAGTGAAACTTCACCTCTTTTTGGAGAATCAGAGACTGACTGAGCAAGTTGGTTTTCACTTATCTCTGTCCCTGCAGTGAGTTCTCCTGAAGTGACCAAGACAATGGAGGTCTCACGGAATTAAAATAATAGAAATGCCAACAATAAAATTATGATAAGTAAATTGTATTCATGACACAATTTAAGAACATCCAGAAGAATACATTATTGCTTGTTAAGTAATATACTATAATAATTCAGGAAACAACTGTTCTATACATACATGGGTGCTATGGGCGGGGATGTGGCAGAATGAAACCGACTGACAGGGTTTCATGGAAAAGCCTTAAATAATAAATAAAGTTTATTTTTAGCCATCCAAGCTGGAAGACTAGCATTGAAAATGATAGTGATATTTTAATACATGTATTGAACTAAACTAAACATAAACTTATGCTTATGAATATGGAACAAATTTAGGATTTATACAGATTATGAAGGATCTCGAAACTGTGATATATGCTGAGATTTGATTGAGAGAGCAATATAAACCTTAAAAAAGAAAATATCTAGTCAAAAATAGTATCTTGGAAAAATGTGTCTCATAGCAATATTTCATATTAAAATACCTAAATTCTGTTGAGTCATATTGACTGATAAAGATTATAAAGCTCCCATTTATTATTTTTATTGTATGTTCATATGTATGAATGTACCAAAAACAAAACAAGGTAGAAGCTAGTGATAGAAAAGATGAAAAGTAAAGAACTGAGAAATCAATGGTAGTTTTGATAGAAAAAGTTCATCACAACATTGACATTGAATATACATATTTCCTTAGAAATATGCTTCACTACCTATGATATTTTAATTTTGAACCTTGCATTGTTTATTCCATTGTAACTTATTAGGACTGAAAGCTATTAGTAATATGCTTCTACATGACCTACATACTGAGTAAAATGTAAGTATTCCTTGGGTTAATGTTCTGTAGTCACAGAATGGTCATTATCACCCTCAAAATTGAAAAATTGAATACCATATCTTTTCTGCTTCAAAATATTAAGCACTATTTGAAAGGATTCAGACTCTCTTGGTACTTGCCTACACATATACAGGAGGATTTACTTTTTCTAACAGAGGAAAAGCCAATAAGGATTTCAAATTTTAAAAAAACAGTGGAGCTCTATAATAACTGTATTTAAAATAAAATTCAACAAAACTAGAAAACTTTAAGAACTGAGTAAATCAGGGAAATGATCACTTAGGAAATACATATTTCTGGGTCTGTAAAGACTTTCAAGAGCAATGTGCTAAATGGATCCCAGAAAAAAAAAATGAGAGGGTGGTATTATAAATAAGTGCTTTTGGCCCTTATCCTTCTGCAGCCTATGCAAAAGTACCCTTTTTGTGTAAAATTTTATACTACATATACAGTGTTTACAAATATACAAATATTCATAAATGTAAATACTATATATATATGTATATCTCCACTATAGTATTATTTAGTAAGTTACAGATTTACATTATAAATGCCTTAATTTCTGCAGATAGTTAAGTATCTACTAGCACAGACTAATAGATATACTGATATATCAGCTGGTTTGGTCTGTCATAAATTAAGTGATCTTGGGGAAGTCACTGAAATGAATCTGCATCTATTGCATGTTAAATAAATTAAAGGAGATCTTGCATGTACCAAGTTCTAAAATTCTATGTTTTAATCCCAATTATCCAATAATTGGATTAAAATGTTCATTGTACTTAGCTTGTAAAAATCACACCAAACATGACTTGGTGAAAGTGAAAAAAAAATGGGTGTTGTAATAAAAGTCAATAGGAAATGTAAAGGAAAATGTTTCAGTTCTGCTATGGCTACAATATATATCTGCAGAATTACTATGTTTGACAACTCAGAAGGGAAACTGCATAAATTTCCCACATTTTTTACATCATATTATATGATTGAAAGTAATTATACAGCACTTCACGGACTAAATGTTTGCGTCTTCTCAAAATTCAAGTGTTGAAATCCTAACACTCAGGGTGATGATATTTGGAGGTAGGGACTTTGGGAGTCATTAGGTCATAAGGGTGGAGCCCCCATGAAGAATATCAGTAACAGAGGCCACAAAGAGCTCTCACCCCTCCCACCACTTCACCAGAGTGAGAAAGCAGCTGATGAGCCAAGAAGGGGGTTCCCACCATACACTAAATCTTCAGGTGTCTTGATCTTGGGCTCCAGAGCTGTGAGAAACAAATGTTTGCTGTTTAAGCCACCCAGTCTATGGTATTTTTTTTTTTTTTTTTTATGAGAGAGAGAAAGTGAGCAAGAAAGAGATGTGAGAGAAACATTGATTGGTAGCCTCCTGAACACACCCCAACCAGGGACCAAGCCCTCAACTTTGGTATGTGCCCTAACCAGGGATTGAACCTGTGACCTTTCAGCCTATGGGACAATGCTCCAACCAACTGGGAAACACCAGCTAGGGTGAGTCTATGGTATTTTTGTTATAGTAGCCCAAGCAGAGTAAGACAACCATAAAAATAAATTACATTTTATCTCTGTCACATTTAAGGAAAGCCTTACATTTGGTTTGCACTAGTCGGCATCTCTGCTTTCTTAAATAGTTTTTATTCCATTACTTTAAGGAGGAAAGAAAGAGAAGGCAGGCCTAAAAGAAACTGCAAAGATAAGCCAAAGTCTGTTTACTGATTTCACAATTCAGTCCTCTTACACGTTCTCATTTCCCAAGCACTTTTCTAAAAAACACTTTTCCTGAAACTTGGCCTGGCAAAGGTTTCCAGCATGGCCCCTAAAGTCAAGGTGTCGGGATATACACAGAGGAGTCGCAGTGGAAAAACAAGCTCAGGACGTCCCAGCCGAACAACCACAGAAACAGCCCACCTCCAGAGCCTAAGAAGGAGCTCTGTGGGGAGTTACTGTGAGAGGCTGGGAGGGCGACAAGGAGGGAGCGCTAGAGCCGATTCTGTTCAATGAGCAAACTGTTACCATACCCCTAACTTTGTGATAAACCCAACTCTCAGTGTCTTTCAAAGGATGATGCTCCTTAAAATAAGGAATACTAGTAATACTAGAAATACTAGTAGCACTAGAAATACTAGTCTACCCTGCTGCTACAGAAGGATCAGTCATAGTTAGTCAAATTCTAGCAACATTGGTAAAAAGAGAAAGTTAAATTTATGTTATTTAAAAATAATAAACTATGAAGCATTCATAATTTTCAAAAAACAAAGTACATGCTATATATATATATCAATACCTCAAGGAATACAAGCATATAGTAGTATAGGTATGTAGTAGAGTTACCTCACTAGGAAAGAACTTAAGCATGTACCAAAATGTAATACTTATGTATGAATTTTTACTTCATTCTTAATGTTTACCATTAAAATTGTAAAACATAAAAGCTAAAAAAATACAATGACTATTTATACTCACTACTAATATTTTTAAATTTTGTTATATTTGATTTAAATTTACATAAATGTATTCAGAGACTTGGGATCAAAAGTCAGACTACAAACCGAAATAAGTTTATCTATGGCTGTAATTTTCACCCAGGTCAGGGAGAAGGCTGTGGTGAACATATAAGGCAATCTGCTGACACAGAAGACTTACTTTAGACTAAAAGCCATTCATTAAAAGTAATAAACATTTCATTTTTAATTTCTTAATAGCTTGATATTGACCTTTCAATATTGCACTGAAATTCTATGTGCAATTGGTTATTTTCACTGGTAATATGTAAAAGAAAAGCTATCATGGGGAGCATTACAGTAAGTGTGATTTTAAATCATTAATTTAATTAACTACAATTTTTTGCTCACAATTTTGAGCAAAACTTCTCAAAATTGCGAAAAGCAGGTAAAAATATAACAAAGTCTAGAATGCTATTATACTTTAAAACTTTTCTTGGCTTTTTAATTTTCACTAATCACGAGTATCAGAACAGCATTAAATAATTTTTTAAAAATTGTTTTAAATTTGGGAGAAGCAAAGCCCTGGCTGGCATAGCTCAGTGGACTGAGCGTGGGCTGTGAACCAAAGCATCGCAGGTTCAATTCCCACTCAGGGCACATGCCTGGGTTGCAGGCCATGGCCCCCAGCAACCGCACATTGATGTTTCTCTCTCTCTCTCTTTCTCCCTCCCTTCCCTCTCTAAAAATAAATAAATAAAATCTAAAAAAAAGAGAAAGGTCTCCTTGTTGTTAAAAAATAAATAAATTTGGGAGAAGCAACTGGAAAGGAAACAAGTAGGAATAAAAAAATTTAAATAACCTCATGAAAATGTTTTTGTGAAAATTTTATTTCTAAGTAAAACCTCTATGTTAGACTACAATATATTTGATCTTTCTGAATATGTGTCTTATAATTATTGGGTTAACTAGATCTCTCTATAATTAGTTGCACATAACCTGAGTATATTTCCTCTTTAATATCTAGCTTCCATTGTACATATAACTGGGATATATAAGGTGTTCAATAAATTCTTGTTGGAATGCAGCCACTCCATGGTGCCTATTCTCAAGCAGCACACAGCTTTATGTAATTTGTTTCTAGATCTAAACATCAATGTGACACCTGCTGTTATAATATTTTGACCAGGAATTAACACATACTAGTGTATACGGGATAAAATAAAAGTTGAAATATCTACCAGGAGGTAGAGGAGTTAGTGGGTTTCAGCCCTAATGCAGCAGAAATATATATGATCCTAAAGTGGATGGTGGCAGCGGGGATAACAGGAAGGTCTAGGGGTAAAGTTGTAAATAATTGGACAAGACTCAATGGCTGAATACTTGTGGAGGATGAGAGTGCAAGTCAGGAACTGCTAGGCATAAGAGACATAAATTACATGGAGAATTATTGTACCATTATAAAAATAAACTTAAAATTCAAAGGTAGTATTTCATTTTTATATATAAGGAAGCCCAAAACAATGTGTTAAAAAGTGTTCTTTGTTAAAAAAGAACATCCATTTATCCATCCGTCTATCTAGGGTCTTTTGTTTTGTTTTGTTTTGTTTTGTTTTTGCATGATTGTAGGACTCGAGCATTTTTAAGCACACAGGAAAAGTTTGGTAGACACCAACGGAAGACAATGGGAACAAGGTGATTTAGTTGATGGCATATCTCAGTGGACAGCAGGGAACTGAATGAGCACACCAGGAAGAGTTTGCCTTACAATTACTTCTGTTACCCAAATGTGCTAAGGCAATAGGGAAGAAAATAAAGAGGATAACTGAAAGAAATGCTTTGGTGTTGGGTAGGTATGGTGAGAGGAAGAAAGGGAAACAAATTAGCAGGCTGTCAATGGATACTCTTAACATACTTTTCATCGTTGGAGGTCAAGTTTTTCTATGGGTATATGGGCAGTTAGGGCTCAGACTATAGGCTTGGATGGACATGAAAAAGATTCAGATTAGCTGCTCTGAGAAATACAATATGAAGTTAATGGGGAATTAAAAGAGTTTTGCAGTATTACAGTAAGAGTCCATTTGAGGTTAAAAATGTAAATCTGAAGTTGATATTTTAGCAAGTTTTTGAGGTATTTTTCAGCAATGTTCAGTAACTGTAAAAAGACTTATGTAACAACTAATGAAATTTCAATACTGACTGGATATTTAGTTATTATTTTCCTAGGTTTGATCATTGTTTTTAAAAACCCTTAATTTTCAGAGAATCATACTGAAACCATTACAGAAGAAATGATCTGAGGCATATGCTTTACTTTAACTTAACTGGTGACTTGGAGGAAATAAAATTGACCACAAGGTGATAATAATTGAAACAGGGTGGTGGGTGCATGAGGATTCATTGTATTATTCTCTCTTCTTTTATGTGTTTGAAAACTTCTATAACAATATAAATATTCAAGAAACTTTCTAGACTTTCATTCCATCTCTTATTACTTTTTCTTCTCACTTTTTTCTATTTTTATCTTTGTAAGTCATGTATCATTCTTCCTAATTTTCCCTTTTATTTTTGTACTCATTCTTTCCAAATAATTTCTTTAGTGTTTCCTGGTCTTCTACAAATATGTGTCCCTACATACCTATTTGAATCTGGGATCTGCCATTTTCTAGCTAAGTAAAATAAGAGAGGGAAATTGACCTCCTTGAGCCCCATTTCTCATCTATAACTCCTAACCCATAGAATTGTTGGGAAAATTGAGATAATATATATCAAGCTCTCAGTGAGTGGCACAATGTAAAGAATTGATAAGCATTATAAACACATGGCAAGAGGTTATTAAATAATTGCTATTATTAATTAAAATGTTGGTGATAACACAGCTTGAAGAATAAACATTTCATTATATTTGAACGAAACTTTACAGTTCCAAATTTAAAGAAAAGATGAGTGAGGTGTTTTACATTTCTCAAGCTGTTATGTTAAGTTATAATGTTGGCCTTAACCAAATATTTCCCAATAATTAAAGCAACAAATACAACAAAACTGAAGAAAACTTTTCTATTTCTGGTTTAAGAGCCTGCATTCTTTACTTAGACAATAATTCTTTCATTTTAATGTCAACTATAAACAATTAATTAACCTGACATAAAAAATCAAACATACTTCATTGCAAAAATACCACAAATCCTGTTTAATCAATAGTAATTTCTATTTAATTAAGAAACTTAAATATAAAGGAGTTACATTAAATCATGAAGTATTGCAATACCATTTTGCATTTATTATGACTTGTTCCTATGTCTTTACCCTATAGTGAAATCATACATATTTAATCTCCTGTTGACTTAACTCGACCACTCCTTTTTTCCTTTTTTAGAAAATTTTCATATGAATAGCTTCTGTAAATTGTACATTATTTTTCACTTTGATGCCTGAAAGTTGAAAGACAGCATACCTTTGGTGGTTGCCAGCAATTATTCTAAAAGCTAAGAGATACAGGAAATAATTTCCAGTGAAACATCAAGCTAAATGGATACATTTTAGCCACATTACTTAGACTATTTCCTGAAAAACCCCTGCCCTCACACACTTCCAGTTCCTTAAGTTTTTAAACACCTAATGATAGTCATTTCATACAGATAAACAATATTACGGGCACAAAACAACAAATGGTTTCCAGTTATGCCACAGTAATAAGACACAGATTTCATATTTTAATAGCAGCTATTTTATTTTCAGGTCTTCAATCTATGATTAAAGTTTCATTAAATTCTTCATTTCCTCTGCTGGAAAAATTATAAAATATAATTTATTTACCATATTTTGCCATGTATAATGTATATGTTTTTGCCCAAATTTTTGAGTGAAAAATAAAAACATGCATAGTATGTGAGTATAAAGATTATATACTGTGGGTATAATAATCCCATGAATAATGAGCACAAAAATGTGGCTGTGCATTATTCACGGCAACATACAGTGCTTTCCTGGAGCAGGTTCATAAGAAGGAACTAACTGCTCAATATTCCGAGTAGAAATATTCTGTTTCTGATGATTACATATTTTACATCTGAAAATAGAGGTTTTGAGATTGCTTTTATTGAAGCTGAAATAACCACATTTAGACAAACTTTTTATTAAGTTAAACCAAATTTTTTATCTGTAAAATTAAAGACATTCTATGTCTTTATATATCAGCTGATTGATATTCTTCATAAATGTTACTTGAAAAGTGAAATATGTTCCATATAAATATAGCCTCATGCAGCAAGTTAAGCTGAAAATGTAAGGAAAAGGTAAGTTAATAGTTAAAGAAAAGAAAGAGAATGAGGATAAAAATTAGAAAAAAACTCTATAAAAACTTGTTAACTATACCAAATTTATAAAATGGCATTATAAAACTTATTTAAACTTGAAGTATTTCCAATGGCTGAATAATGTCATCTTTTTCATGTAAGGGTAAAGATAATATGAAAAAGGTACTTTTATTCTAACAAAATTCAATTTGGGCAAGGTAAATATTTTTTTTTAATAATTTAAATATGTCCACAATTTAAGTTTCTTAAGTCTTCCTAATTAGAATGAATAGATCAAATGGCAAAATTACACCAGACAGGCCTTAAAACATTCAGATAATCACAGCAGAAGAAAAAATTATCCAAATCATAAAAATGTAGTTCAATACAGTAGTTCAATAGGAAAGTTAATCCAAGCTTTTACTATTGAGCTGATCAAACACAACCATAAGCCTGCTAAATGATAAGGATCCAAAGTAATTTGTCCTCAGACAGCGTAGAAAAGGGTTATGTAATATTTTGTAATTTAAATATCTGATAAGATTTAACATTTCTTTTTTAACCTTTTCATTTTCTTTTTGTTAAATTAACATTTTCAAAAATATATTTAGTTTTAAATTAAATAATAATTATAAGCATCTAGAAAAGACTTCCAAACCCACTTCTTCAGATACGCTAATTATCCAGTTAAAAGATCATCTCACTATTTTGTTTTTTTTAGACTTAATGTTTGCCCTGTTTTTACATTCCACTCAAACTTTATAAATGAAATTTAGAAGCATTTCTTTCAATTCTAGTATCTGAATAAAAAAATAAACAAACAAGTGGTCAGTAACATTCTTATGACATGAAAATATTTACAAAGTACTTTTCTATTATAAACACACACAGTGTTTATCTTTCTTGTTACCTCCACACCCAGAGGAAAACTTACAAAAAAAAAAAAAAGCAACAAAGAAAAGAAAAATGGCAATAATTAAGGACAATGGCATTTTCCTTTCATCTGAGAGAGAGAGAGAAGAGAGAGATTTGTTGTTCCACATATTTATACATTCATTGGTTGAGTTCTTGTACGTGCCCTGACTAAAAACTGAACCTGCAGTCTTGGTGTGTTAGGACGACGCTCTAAACAACTGAGCTATCTGGCCAGGGCAAGTATACATGTATGTATATTTTTAACTGAGATGTCATATTTACGTGATATTATATACTGTATATTTGTCATTATAGAATTATCTACTCCTATTATAAAAACTTTCATACCATCATGCTTGGAAAAGCTACTTCTCCAAAGGAGAGTAAAGAAGACAGTCTAGACACTGAAAGACTAGCTGGAAATCTGCTATAAAAGCCCAGAAACCTAATTGGCAAGGGGGATTATATCCCTCAGTGTTCTGGCAGGAAAAAGAATTTCCTTAAGAGTTTTCAATGCTGAGAAATTCATGAAAAGACTGTTTACAGAAATTGAGACTGTTTACAGAAATTGAGCATGGTTCCCCAGGAAGGGAAACAGGACGCCGCACTTAAGTGAGAGACGAAACAAATACACAAAGTGAACTTCGTCCAGTTTTCACTCTCTAGCTGGTGCCTCCCATTGGGAACCTTCCTGGCCAGGAAGGGCAGTGAGAAAGGCCAGGTGATGCAATCTATTGCAACAGCCTCTGAAAATGGAAAGAAGGGCAGAGGATGGTGGAAAATAGATCTGGTAGGAACGAGGATAGAAAAAAATGTGCTTGGGAATATAGAAGAGGCCAGATTTCAAAGATATTTAGGAACTAGGTGTCAAAAATAAAATGCGACAGTCAATTTGATGATGGGTATATGAGGAAAATGTACTTTGGACAACTCCCATATTCCTGGATGGGGTGATTGGATGGCAGTGCTATCCATGACAGGCATAGGTGGGTGGGAGTTCGAGTCTGGCTTTGGTGTGTTTTAGGCCTTTATGACACAGCTCTGCGGAAGCCCATTCCTGCTGCTGGTTTTCAGGGTCTGGGACTCAGGGGAAAGTTTCTGGCCTCCAATTTCACAGATTTCTGTTCTATCTTTCAGGCTATTTAAAAATAATTCATAGAATCAAGTATAAATTCTTTATAATGACATTTAATGTCTATCAGGGTCTAAATAACTTTTCTTCAAGTTTCTTATATTCTGCATATTCGATGAGTCCAGCTCTGAAGGCCATGTCATTTCACCATCTTTCATGACATCCTCACAGTTCCTCTTAACTAAAATCCTCATCTCCTGTCTCTGAAAATCCAATTCCCCTTTCTAGGCTGAGCCTATGCAAAGGCCCCTTTCACAAAGCCTTTGCCAATTCTCTGAGTCTAAATTAACTGCATCCTAATGTATGTTGCATCTACAGTTTATTTATACTTAAGCCACAGCAGTTATTTCATTTGGTCTTGTTGCTTATTACTTTCAAGAGTGCTAACGTACATAAGGGTGGGAAGTACTTCTGTCATTTTGTGACTCAGTCATTCCCATTCAACTTACTAATATAATTCAATAAAATTCATTGAATTATTTATTGTTTCTCCAAAGTGTGGTGGGGTTATTTTCAAGTAGTAAACAAGCAAATATTTACACTTCTTCTTTTCATTTCCTCAAAATTCTGGTGATTTACTAAATAAAGTACTTTCTCAGAAATCTTTTATGGTACCTTTTATTTAAACCTTAAGAGTTCTGGAAAGGAGGTGTGTTGAAGCACATGGACTATTATTATAATTTTGTTACTGGCCTTCTGGTTCTTGGAAATGTTTTATGCATGTGTACCAATATGCAGTATTATATACCACCACCATCAGCAACTGAAAGCTAAAGATTATGGAAACTGAGATATTCATATAAGTTTATACAGCGAGTGATGAAACTCTGACTACAGCTAATTTTCTTCTAGTTTAGTATTCTATTTTTAAACCATATGACTTCATTCTCCTGCCTGAGAATATGTACGCATACCTGGAAGACTTCCAGGACATGGTGATCATTTCTTTTTGAAGAATCTGTCATATTTTTTGGACTATAAGATGCACCCCCCAAATTTCGGAGGAAGTGACGGTGTGTCTTATAGTCCAAATGTAGCTTACCTGGCTCACCGTGGGCAGGGGCAGGGGCAGGGGCGGCCTATGTTATTTATGTTATTACATATTTTACCATATGTTTTGCTTCAAAACTTTTTTCCCTATTTTCCTCCTCTAAAACCTAGGTGCATCTTATGGTCTGGTGCATCTCATAGTCCTAAAAATATGGTAACTTGATTCCAGGTGTGTGGCTAATACTTCATTGGCAATGAGAGGCAAAAAATAGTTTGGTGCAGATCCATTCTTGAACTAGAACTCCCTATGATCCGAGTCTTAGATCTCAGAGTTCCGACAATCTTCATGATACTGCCACTGGGTTAAGAGTGGTCAATTCTACTTTGTCTCTACAGTCTCTTGAGAGCCATTCTGAAGCCATCCCGGGACAATCTTAGTCTGAGAGACTATTTCAAATGCATCTAAACTCAGTAAGGATTTCCAATATGTGCATAAATGATAAGAGACATGGAAATTATGAGTAAATTTTTTCTAAAAAAATGCAACTGAAGAGTGGTTGTTTGGAAAATGCTTCTCATTAATTTAAAAATGAAACATCAAGCAATGAGAATACATCATATGTTTACCCATGCTAAAATTCAGAGAATATTTAAATAAGGCAGATTTAAGGGTGTTTAAAAAACTTTTTCTCTTTAGTGTAGAACTATGCATTGGGAATATATCTCAAAATGGAAGAACCTTACATCCGAGTCAGAACCCCAACAGTGTAAATAGAATGGATCATTAAAGAAAATTAGTTTCTAAAAATGATATGGAGAAAAAAAGAAGGCAGTATGAGGGAATAAGGAGTTTGAAGGTGAATGAAATTGCCGAATACAGCTTCTATTAGTAGAATATCTTTTACACAGCACGTGTGCCATCATCTGCTAGGCCTTTCTTTGTTCTCGTGAAATCCCAAGGAGGCAGAGATCTGGTACAAATGAGGTAGCAATAGCTGCCTTGTATTTCACAAGCATCAAGTCCACTTATTTTTTCCCCACTAAATTTTGGTAAAGGGAAGCCTTAAATAAATAATGGTATTTTTAAACTCTTGGTGGATTTTCTTTCACAGGGGGTTCTTTATCACATCTATACAATGCAGTTCCTTTGACAAAAAACACATGGCAACTTACTCAAGCTTAATGTATAACATTTATGGATTAGGTCACTTTGGAAGCCATTATAAAAAAATGTGTTAGCATTAGAAATTGAGGTTCCTTTCAATCCTAATATATTCTCTGAAAATTGATCAGCACTACAGTGTTTAACTGTAATCCTGCATAGAATGGATGAAATTCATTCATTGAGCAAAGAAATGAATTTGAGAAATTCTGACCTCTGGGGTGCTTTAAACTTTGAAATTCTACATTCTATGAAAAAAAACTTCATAGAATGTTTTATGAACATTCCCTATGAAAATAGTGTCGAGACTTTCTCTTGAACCTCTTTCTCTACCTCCGGTGTCTCATGACATCAAGAGGCTCCTTATGTTGCAAGCTAATGAGATGCTAGGCACACAAGTTGAAAGGAAAGATCAAATGAGCAAGAGAAGCAGGAACTGAAGAGATACAGCACTGAGTTTATGAGAATGGGTGCTAACATTACTCAAAAAGGTCGCTCATACTGAACTTTGTTATTTCATATTCAACTACATTGAGCAAAGCTTTGGACTTGTTTTGGTTGCTTTCCATGGTGACATTTTCAAACAATTGAGATCAGTAAATAAAATCATATGACCTAAGAAAAAAATAACACATTCTCAAATAACATTTGATTGAATAAAACAATGATAGGAAAAATGATATAAGGTAATCTTCTTTAGTTTAATTAAAAATCTGATAAGACTGCCCTGGCCCAGTGGTTCAGTTGGTTGGAGCATCTTCCTGTACACCAAAAGACTGTGGGATCCATTCCCCGTCAGGGCACATACCTAGACTACAGGTTTGATCCCCAGTTCGGGTACATATGGGAGGCAACCAATTCATGTTCTCTCTCACATCAGTGATTCTCTCTCTGGCATAAAAACAGACATATAGATCAAGGAACAGAATAGAGAGCCCATAAATAATCCACACCTTTATGTTCAATTAATATTTGATAAAGGAGGCAAAAACATATGATGGGGTAAAAAATGTCTATTCAATAAATGATGTTGGGAAAACTGGACAGATAAGGTGCAGAAATGAAACTAGACCACCTTCTTATACCACACAGATGAATAAAATAAAGACTCACATGTTAGGCTCAAAACCATAAATATCCTAGAAGAAAACATAAGCAGTAAAACCTTGGACATTTCTCATAGCAATATTTTTTTTCTGACAAGTGCCTCAGGTAAGGGAAACAAAATAAAAACTAAACAAATAGAACTTCATCAAACTAAAAATTCTTGCCCAGCAAAGAAAACAATGAACAAAATGGAAAGAAAACCCATTGAATGGGAGAACATATTTGTCAATGATACATTTGATAAAGATTTAATATCCAGAATTTATAAAGAATTTATAAAACTGGATACCAAACAAACAATCCAATTAAACATGGGCAAAGGACCTGCACAATTCTCCAGAGAGGACATACAGGTGGCCAACAGACATATGACAAGATGCTCAATGCCACTAATCATCAGAGAAATGCAAATTAAAACCACAATGAAATGTCACCTCACACCTGCCAGAATGGCTACCAACAATAAATTCACAAACAAGTGCTGGGGAGGATGTAGCAGGGGTGTGCAACCTGCGGCCCGCCAGCTGCACGCAGCCCAGCATGGCTGTGAATGCAGCCCAACCCAAAATCATCAATTTACTTAAAACACCATGAGATTTTTTGTGATTATGTGTCACAATGTATTAATGTGTGGCCAAAGACAACTCTTCTTCCAGTGTGGCCCAGAGATGCCAAAAGGTTGGACACTCCTGCAAGAAAAGGGAATCCTCATTAACTGTTGATGGGAACGCAGGTGGGTATAGCCACAGTGGAAAGCAGTATGAAGTTACCTCAAAAATTAAAAATGGAACTGCCTTACAACCTAGTGATTCCACTTCTCAGAATACATCCAAAGAAACCCAAAACACTAATTCAAAAGAACATAAGCACTCCTATGTCCATTACAGTGTTATTTACAATCGCCAAGATTTGGAAGCAGCCCAAGTGTCCATTAGTACATGAGTAGATAAAACAGCTACGGGACATTTACACAATGGAATATTACTTGACCAAAAAAAGGAAATCTTACCACTTGCAACAGTATAGATGGACCTCAACAGCATTATGCTATGTAAAATAAGCCAGTCAGAGAAAGACAAATACCATATGATTTCACTTATATATAGACTCTAATGAACAAAAAAAACTAACAACAACAAAATAGGAAAAGACTTATAGATACAGAAAAAAGACTGACACCTGTCTGAAGGGAAGGGGATTGTGGAGCTGGATTAAAAGGTAAAGGAATTCAACAAAATACATACGTAAATAAATAAACCTCATAGCTTCTTAGACACAGACAACAGTATGGTGATTACCTGAGGGAAAGGAGGCAGGGAAGATAGATGAGGGTAATGGGGGTTACAAATGGTGACGGAAGGAGGCTTGGCTTGGCAGGGTGAACACACAATAATACAGTGTACAGATGATGTACACATGAAACTGCTATTTTATTAACCAATATCGCCCCAACAAATTAAATAAAAAAATAAAAAGGTAAAATCAACAAAATTTCTTTTAAATTGAGTGTAGGTTCTCCATCAAGATAGAACATGATGTGCAGTTGAAATAAAAGTTTCAGACTCTCAATTTAGACCTTTCAGCACAATCACACATTCCCTGATAGCTTCATATTGGAGTGTGAGAGGAACCTGTTTCTTAAAGAGTGGATTCCTGGCACCTGGTCTGCATAAAAGCAGCTATGAGAGGTACAGATGGAGGCAACACTGATTTGAACCTGCTCCACAGCCCTGAATTTCTCTGCAGCACATGACTGTTCCCTGCTTACACTAAGTCCTTTTCTCCACCTCTCCCTCTTACCATGTGTGGAGGCAGATAAGACTTTACAGTGCAGCAAGGTGTTAGCAGATTGCCTGCATCCTCTCCTCATATCTGCTTTTTCTAATCCTGCCTTCTGCCAGGGCTGCTGCCTCTGGGAATCATTTCCATGCCTTGCCAGAACATCCTTCCTTTCCTTTATGTGTAATTAATCCCCTCCTCTCGCTCCTGCTCTCTCTTCTTTTGTCTTCCCCCTCTCTCAGTCCCTCTTTTTCCCCTCCTTCTCTTTACTTCTCTCACTGGATCTTTTTTTCTTTACTTCTGTTAATGTTTGGCTTCCCCACAAAGTCAGTTTTTGGCTCCAGCTGCCACTCTGCCAACTTTGGCTTCTGTGAGTTCCATGTAACCAGAAATAGACTGGTTCTTACTATTTCTTGGCCTCAGTTCTAGTGGTAATTTCATCTGCTGACTCAGTCTCTGAATCTCTTAATGTAATGTCTTAACACTCAGAATCTTTTCAGTCCACCCCTGTAACAAACACTAATGACTGGAATGGGCAGAGGTGGGGTCATATCTATCTGTTTATTTTTTATTTAAAAAATAATGTTCTGAGCTCTCATTCTCTGTCAGGACCTGTGAGCGGTATTAAATTGAGGTTGGGGGAGGTGAGTTTATCCTAATTATCTTAGAAAGGAGTGGAAACACTAGGTTAGATCTAGGTTAGAACAATACTTAATCTTTGGACAATTGTACTTTTAGGTAGAAATGGTAATATCTGTAAATTCACTGAACAGGGCACTTTAAGACTTTTGGAAGATCATTCTACCCACTGCTTTTGAACAAGTTTTGTTGCTCAGGCATCAACATCCCCTAACACCATTAAGTATCTGAGATGACCGACTACTGTGTAGAGCAACAAGGAACATGTATAAAGGACACATGGAAAAAGCCAAAGTGGGGTAGGATCAAGGGTGGGAGGTGGGAATGGCTGGAGTGGGGGGAGGGGTGGGGAGAAAATGGAGACAACTGCATATGAACAATAATAATAAAAAAAAGAGACAGAGGAAAAACAATTGGGGCAATGCATTTCCAGAATGAAAAATAGAAAACTGGATTCAATGGAGAAATTAGGTTCTAACAAAAAAAAGAAAAAAAAAGGAAAGAGAGAGAGAGAGTGGGAGTGAAATAGTCTTCACTTATAATTAAAAAAAACAACAACAACAACAATTGAACATTGAACAATATGTAAAAAAAGACTTTAAACAATTTGTGATTAATTATCTTAGTAAAGTTAAAATGAGAAGCAACTAACTTAGCCAAATGGGTGGGACAATAACGATGGATGTAAAGGACAAAATGCAGCCTAACACAGACCCCTCCTCCTAGTCACACTGAGTAAGGGCTGACACTAATTCCTCAGTGGACAGGGGCTAGAAAGTGATATTAGAACCCACTCTATATATGCACAACCAGTAAGCATGCAGAGCCATGATTCGATTATTTGCCAGGAAAATGAAATGTGAATGTACAAAAACATCAGAGAAAAGAGTAAAAAGTGCATTACTGTTATGCAATAGGATAAAACAGTATGCCCCTAGCATATCTTAAGAAAAAAAAGCATACCAGTGGAAAGGAATGGAGGGGGAAAAAGGAAAAAAGAATGAACAAAAATCATTCAAGATGCTTTTTGATAAAGATGATTTCAGAACAGTTAATAACAATGTATTACATTTATGGAGTTAGAAAATAAGAAAATAAAGACAAATACCACAATAGAAAAATAATTAAAGCCAAAACACGTGACCAGTAAACATATGAGAAATACAAGGCTTCAATACCAGACAGAATTACAAATTCATCTATCATGTTTATTGGTCATTGCATCATAAATTGAAGTGACCGAGAACACTCAATGTTAGCAAGTGGTGAGAGAAAACAGGTACTAATATGAAATTTCAGCAGTAGTATAAGTGGAGACAACCTTCCTAGATGACAACTGGTAATGTTCTTTACAGTTAATAGGTGACCAAACCACACCCTTTACCACACCAGGCTAGTTCTCTGGACTTATCCTACAGGAAACATAACTCAAATGTGGAGATATATGCACTTGGATATTCAACACCACACATTTTATAGTTACATACATATGTAAGCCACCTAAATATTCAATAAATAATAGCACATTACAATTATAGTACATCCATATAATGGGGAAAAAGTGGTGAAAACAAACCAGTTCAAAGTATTATGCAGGATATAAACGCATTTGTTAAAATATAAGGAATATATACATAGAAAGAATCTATACCAGAATCAGTTCAGATTATTTTTATTGTTTCCTATCTACCCTGTGTTGTATTAATATTATTATGCTTAGTTCTGTTTTATTACCAAAGTGTATTAGTTTAAATATTTATGAAATTAAACTATGTAAATTTTACCTTACATATTGGAAGTTCAGTCATTCAGAACAAATCACTTTGTTTTATACTAAAGGCTGAAGTTAAAGAGCCCTTCAAGATTCTTGTGAACAGAGAGAGCAAATACAGTAACCAACACTCCTCGAAAAAATATGTCTTAATGAGACTTATTTCTGAGTGAAATACAGGGTATATGTATATAAGATTATAGACATCACTATTAGAATACTAGAAATAAAATAAAGAGACCAATCTGACATACAAAATAAGGGAGGGTTGTCTGGAATTCTACAGTCTTCTTCATCTTAGAACTGTGAACCCTGGTGGGGGGTGGGGAGGTGGGAAGACACCTACTAAGAGAAGCTCCTAGTGGCTAACCATGCTCCAATTAAAAAGGTAGAGCCTAGAATCTTTCTGTACAGGGGCCTCTCATGCAAACTGCACGTTACAAAGAAGCCTCTGTACTAAAATGCCTGCCTTTGCACTAACCTGCCTGCCTGCCTGTCTTCCCATCTGAACCAGCCCTCATAAAGGTTTGGAATCCTATTTCAACCCATAGAATTGAGGTTTCCCCCTTCCAATCAGAGCTGTGCACACTGACCAATCAGAGCAGCTATATTCTGACCCATCAAGACAGTGCCTTTTGGGCCAATTAATCAAGGATTTGACATCCTCATTTGCAGGAGAACACAGCAATCAGGAGCTATCCTTATAAGCCAGCTCCCCTCTAGTTAAGAGAGCATACTTTCCACTGAAGACTGCACTTCCCTGGCTAGAGCTGAAACAACAAAGATTGCTGGCAGGAATAGAGCTGAGCAGACCTGCGTGGAGTGGAGCAGAGCAAAGCAGATCACTGTGGAGCAGAGCTGTCGGGCCAGAGGGAGAGGGCCCCAGGGCTGCCCGGCTGCAGAGCTGTTCCACCACCATGCTGATTTTACAGTCGAGCTGTATGGCTGCACTGAATAAAATTTCTTTCTTCACTACACCCCAAACTGAGCATTCTTACTGGTGTTAAATTGGCGCCAAAGGCCATCAGTTCACAGGACAAACACAAATGTACTGGAAATTGTCAAACACAAGCTAACTATAATGATTAAGAAGGACACAGGCAGCCTCCCCAATAACCAAGACACACTGATTAGAATTCTTAAAGACTATGATCACAGTACAGTTCAAGACTGAAATCATAAGAGACATAGCCAATTTTTATTCACATAGTCTCAAATACGGAGAAATTCTACAGTCGATATTAGACTTGTGAAATTTCTACCTCTGAAAATCTAGAATCAAAATAATGAACACAATCCTAGCATGACTAAACTTGAATTCATGATCTATAAAGTCACAAATGCCTCTGAAATAGAACATGGGAGCATTTGGGGACACAGTCTCCCATTTCTGGAGTCACCTTCACGGAACAAAATCACTCCATTCTCTCACCGCACGCAGTTGGATGTCGATGTCAGCGACAAGCAGAGATACAGTAAGCCATGCTTGACCCAATAATGCAACCTCTTTGTCAAAGAGTTAGACAAGAAAAGAAACAACTGTGCTCCGAGTGATTCAGACAAAAGATGGCAAATTCCCATATTATGATGAAAATAAGGTTAGTCTTACCCTCCCCTAAGGAGAAAGCCCCCTGGATGAGAAGAGCAGCTGACCTCTGAAGACTTGAAAAAGGAGCCGGGGAGGGGCTCACGAAAGGAAATGCAGTCTGTCAATAATCACTGTCCAGACAAATGACACACTTATCACTAAACAACATCAGCCTGTGAAAGTGCTTAATTACCTTATATTACTTCTTTAAAACTCTGGTTAATACAAATTATCTAAATGGAAAATACTGACTTCTCTTCAAAGTCATTCCAAGGTAGAACTCAGTACCTCAACAACATAGTTTCGACCAGCAGCTGCTGTTTCTTTTATGTTTCAATATTAAAGGAATGGGTAAAGGAAACAATGCTATTTTTATAAGAACCTACATAAGTCATTTTATTAATTTTTCATATTGTGGGTATGTGATGTTATACATTCTTTCACATGACAGGATATTCTTTACAATAATGGTTTCTGGGGATAAAACAGTCTATAGCAGACTCTGCCCACATTTGTTTCAAGCTAACAATACACATATTTTACAGCGGTGAGTAGCACTCTAAACCTGGCAGAATTTCACTTACTCAGGTACTATATTGATCTAGGTATCTACCAGATTCCCCAGCCCTGGTGGTGTTTCTGGTCTAGGAAAAAGTGCTAAATGTATTAAGAGGAGAATAAAAGAATTTAAGAATAATAGCCTAAAAAGCAGGATCAGTCTGAATTGTATCCTTTGTCCTATTTAATATTCAGGCTTTCTGTTTTTAGACTATTCAAGAATCCTGGTTTGGCTAGATATACAGACAGATTCCCAGTTCTTTCTGCAGGTGTCAACAATAGCTTCCACTGCCAGCAGCTCAACAAAGCTGACCAATGTCAAAGAACAGTCAGGCATGTTCTACTGAATACATTTAAACCTTGAACTATAATTGCTCTTTAATGTCTGAAACACAGGGCTGCTTCGCAATTGAGTACACTGATCTTAGTAGGTAGGGACGTGTGTGAATGCAGTTCCCGTGGTCCTGCACCCACATTTCCCAGCCGTTCTTACTAAATTGTGTGGGGTGATCTAGCATGCTCATCAGTTTTGGCATCTCTAATTTTTCCCCCAATTTCCCTGCACCTGTCACTTTCTTATTAAAGGAACTTTTATGAACAGTCATTTCAGCCTTCATGAGTGAAACATTTTATTTGCTATGTATATTTGTTACATGTATATGTATATATTGTCATGGAAGTGTCTTTTTTTCTTCCTTCAGTCATCAACATTTACTTAATTAACAGCAAAGGCAGAATCTGTGGCATCAAAATTATTACTTTATAAATGCTTTGAATATATAAGAATATAAAAGATATATTTTTGGCATTTCTGAAATACAAAACAGAAATCATATCCACTGCTGACTTCCTTTTTCAATACTGCTCTCATTTTTTTTCTACCTCAATATGCATTAAGAACACCATGTTACAGTCAAACAAATGCTCTCTTTACACAAGGTGATTCTTGCTGGGGCCAGGGAGAAGGAGCTGACTGCCAGAGTCTTCCCAGAGATCCTGGTAATACCGCTGCCACCCGGAGGGGTGAGGCTGCAGGCGCCTTGCTCCCTTCCCATTGCTGAACAGCAATGATCTGAAGATAGACTAAGTTCTTTGTTTTTGCTTCCTAGCTGTGCCTTGTATTTACATGGAGATACTAAAAGATGAAAGCCCAACCATTAAGCTAAGGTATGCTATATTATTCCATCAATAACTTCATATACATTTGCACAAAATCTTAGTCAATTATAGATGTGATACTGCATTTTGTAATCATATATCATGGAATAACTATTGTACCTGTTTCACATAAATCCAGTTTTAGTTTGTTTGTTTTAACCTGAATCATTTAATCTCATTATGCTGCCAAAGTGTATACTCTAGCCATTGGGTTCCCGTAGCTCAACTTAACTTCAGTCACCGAAATGTGAGAAACAGCCTTCAAACTGGCAATTTCCACTAGCTTTCGAACAAAACACTGATGAGTGAAGAGCCAAGTAAAGAGAGCACTGAGATGATTAGGTCTGACAAAAGAAAAAGTGTGTATCTTGAACCAGGCAGAGTTGCTGCATTTCCCTCTACACCCTGAAATCTCAGTACAAAATTACCCTTGATGGTGATTTTTAAAATGATTAAAAGAGAAATGTTTGGGAAAATCTTAAACCTATTCTCTAATGCATGCAAATGCTGTATGTAATGTCTGCTTAAACTATAATAATAAGGCCTTCTTAATTTCTGCTGTATCAATTTATAACACTAATTTGGATTTCATGACCAATTGCAACGCATATTTTTCATTTTTATTTAAAAAAATGAGAGGCATCTACCATGTGCTAGAATCTTAAAATGTGTAAGAAAGTCCCTCTCTCAAGGACTTCAAGGTCTGGCTGCAGGAACGGGGAAGAAACAAGATGCGAGTCACAGCACGACTGTCACAGCGATGTGCACGGAAGCATGGAAGGTGACGCCGAACAACTCGGGGCGTGCAGGAAATGTTTAGCAGTGAAGACACGTTAATTAAAACTTGAAGGTTGAAAAGAAATCAGCAGGGAGGAACACTGCAGGAGAACAGAGAGATAAGAGGTTCCCAAAACAGCCCAGGCAAGAGACCACGCAAGCCTGCAGTAGAGCAGATGGCGACAGAGAGAGTCAATTTGCTGTATGTTAAGACAGATTCAAAACGTCTTGATACAAATCTGAATAGGGGAATGGAAAGGTACATGGGAGAGGAAGAAGTTAAAAAAATGATTTCAAAGTTACGACTTTGAACCCACAGTAAGAAGGTGATACCATTATCCTCGTCAGAAAATACGGTTAAGTGCAATCTCTGATTGGGAAGAAGGGGTCCAGATAAGAAGTTCGGTTGGGGAAATACTGAATGTTGCGTATATGAAACACTTAGGTGGAAATACCCAGAAGACAGTGACTATGAACTGGTGATAGGAAACCTTCATTCTTCCAGGCCTTTGTCCCAATTCTCACTAAGTAACAAATGACCTCCAAAGATCAACACTGCCATGGCTGAGTCTCTGAAAAGTGGAGAAAAGACCAGAGTTGGCCCCACACCAAACAGAGCTAAAGTTAAGTCCCCCAAGGAATCCACTCATTCCTGCACTGCTTCGGGGCATACGGAGAATTCTTCTGAGCCATGATAACATCAGACCAGTGACAGGCAGTTTCAAATATACCAGAAGCTTGTTTATCTCAGGCATTAATTAACAGGGGATATATATTATGTTGGGTACTTGGAAACCCTACATAAGCAAAAAATTTTAAACACCCAAAGAGGAAAGGAGCAAATAATATTATCTACTCTAAGAAAGGTCAATCTGAGTAGAAGAAGGGAAGAAGAAATGTGTTGTATAGAACCAAGGTATATATGTAATACTCATGAGTTTTGGGACGTCTGAAGTTGGGGCCCAGGGCAGGCTATCCCTAAATAACCCACAATAATATAATGATTGTTTCAAATTAAAATCACTTAAGAAGCAGCCAGAGGAGCTGCCTGACTCCCCTGTCTCTCTAAATGCAGAAAGTGTAATTTCAAGGTATCCTCCTTGCTCTAAAAGGGCTAAGAAGTAATCAGATAAGGAAGAGACAGCCTTGTCTACAATAGAGAATCCAGAGCTCAGAAGCCTTGGTAAACAAACCCGTTACTTTTACTAATTTACTGCCGCAAACCTACATTCCACCTAAATTCCTTACTAAGTACACTAAAACCTATTCTCCTTTGCCTTTCAAATCTCCAGACACTTAATGTTTCTTTACGTGAAGAACATATAAACAGCCTGTTCTATTTCTCTAACAGAATTATTCTTTTAATTTTCCTGTGTACACATAATAAAACAGGATTTTCTCCTGTTATTCTTCCTTGTGCCAATTTTATTAGTAGCCTGGACACAAAAACTCATGGAAGGTAGAAGGTGGATTCCATCTCCCCAACACTGGTAATGCAGAGTAAAAATGTATAATTCAGATATTTCCCTTATTCAAGTTTTCTCTTTGGCCCAAACAATTGTTTGTCGTATTTGCTCATGCAATAATTATAACACTGAAATTCCTTAAACCTTAAGATGGCTAAAATACTACAGGCACTACTTCTATTTTAGACATGTCTAATCCCTACCTGCTCGCCAAAAGCATCGCTGGCTTTGAACTGGCATGTGAGCTACTTAATTCTTCTCCTGGTAGATAGCTTAGTGTTATTCTGTATTTATGTTACTGCCACATTGTCCTACAAGTCCAGAGAAAAACAGAATGACTAAGAAGTCCCAGAACATAAATCTACTGAACAAAATCTTAAACACTTTGACCTGAATTTGACAGCTAACCTAACAGTTGGGTTTTGTGTGTTCTTTTGTCTTTTTCCAGAGGCAGTTTTTCTGATGAAAACTGTTATTAGAATCCCTATCAAAAGTTCTCAGAACATTTTCTTAGACCTCTGTACCTATATTCTATTAGTAGAAAATACAGTGATAGGTAAGTAAATGTCAAATTTTAACCTCATGTAAGGACTTTCCTATTTATAGCATTTAAACTACTCAGAATATATAACTAGGCGGACAAGCTTTTCATTATCAGCAGGAAGTTTATAAATATTACTTCAGATTAATTTTGGTACCCATAGCTCTTTCCCATCAGTGATTTTCATACTATCCAGATCTTGCTGTTTCCATGAGGTCATGTGGCGGGTTATTGCCACGCCAGTAGAGCAAAGGTATTGGCTGGTAAATCTGTCCCAAGTCTGTTGGAAAGTAGTAAGTAGCCTGAAAGATCTCAGAGGATACAAGAAGGAATGTAATAATGCTTAACTGGAAAATAATAATAAGCAATAATAATAACAACAACAAAGAAGACTCAAAAGAAGGAAATACACAGACAACTTCTAGCTAAAAACTGTCAGGATGGTGTCAAATGTATTTTCATGCTATTCTGCATTCCTATTGTTTTCAGATGACCTCTAAGAACCTAGATTTGACTATGATATTCAACTATGTTTTATTTTTAACAAATTGATTTTTGTTAAAGAAGTTCTTTCCAAGGATTCTACTTAACATGCATAAACTCAAATATCTTAAGTTTTTTCTGATAGTTGTAGAAATGTGACTTTAAGCACCAAAATATTTCATATTTTTTATTTTACCAATTTTAAATGGAAAACATTCTTAAATGTAGAATATCTTTCCTGACTTCTTAAGCATTATTGAATATAAATTAAATCTAGCACTGATTAAATGTACTCTAGACACCAAAAATTTTAAAGCTTGTTGACAGTGGCAATTGCTACTCTGTATGCTGATGGTACACTTTTGTATAATTCTGTTTTTCTTGTGCTATCAGGATGTCAAGCAATTGACAAAGAATTTTAACCAATAGTCTTCTTAGACCCATAACATGCTATTGGCTATTGGTTTCAGGACTCATTTTTTTCCTAATTTAGTTGAAACCACTTTCAACAGAAACAACACAAAGTAAAAATTATAAATGTGAACCTCGTATGTATATTTTCAGAATTATGATGCTTTGATATGACTGTGTCAAAACTAGCTGATGCAGCTGCATTTGAACACATACTGTTTGTGAAAGTATGAGCAGACACACAAATTGGCATATCTACCTACAGACATAAAATGACATATACTTTAAAAAGACATGTACAGGTCTCAATAAAGCACGGCAAAGGATAACAGAATTTTACACAAGATTAAAATGATAGGCTGAAGGGACTTGGCATGGTACTGAATCTATCCCTTCATCTCCCAAGATCATATCTGCTCTAGTCTAACAAAATGAGATCTCTCTAGCTTAACAGTGACCATTTCTCCAGGACCGCTTTGTAATGCTTATTCTCACTGGTTCAGATTTTAGATGCTAAAAGTTATGCTGTTTTCCCACATTCTTTCTGAATGGCTGAGTTCACAAGAATAAAGTATTTGTGAACATCCTGACAAAAGCCCAGAGACTTAGGTTCTGGTCTTAAATCTACCATGTATGAATTGCTAAACTCAATCAAATTATAGCCAAATTATTTAATTTCTTGGAATTTCAGTTTTTTTTTATCTGAAAAACAGCAAAATAAAATATACCTTAGAGTGTTTTCAAGGCCCAAATACAATACTTGTTTAGACCTGTAGCATCATACTGAGCACACAGTGAAAGCTAAGCAGTAGAGCTAGCTGCAATTCAAAGTCAGGCAGTCTGGATCCAGAGTTGATGCTCATAGTGACTGACCTAGGCAGCCACATACATCTGTATATCTTGAAGTTTCTTTCTGCAAGGTATGCTATCACATTTGTCCCTGCTTATTTCTAATGGCCAAACAAAGTCATTCTCTATTAGAACCCCACATTTTCAGGGCCTGTTACCCTTTCTAATATGTCATCTATGAAAAGTCGAGGGACAGGCTGTGTGTTTTATTTCAGTCAAAAACAAAAACATTAAGTCAAACATCAGATGGTTGAGGACAAACACACAGAGTTCCGTTTCTTAGGATCTCTAAGACGACACACATCTTAATTAAAATCTTTGTAAGTATGTTTTCTCAAATATAACACACCTGTGTAAACTAGATTGTATTTGTACATTTTGGGACACACGTGTGTTTTTTTACTGACAGACACTGTACCACATATGTTAAGTTACAGAAAGTAAATTATATTTGCCCAATTTATCTGTGAAACTGTCATCTTTAAACAACTATGGGACATTTACACAATGGAATACTACTCAGCTGTAAAAAAAAAAAAAAAAGAAGAAGAAGAAGAAAATTTTACCCTGACAGCATTGATGGACCTGGAGAACATTATGCTAAGCAAAATAAGCCAGTCAGAGAAAGACAAATACCGTATGATCTCACTTATATGTGGAATCTAATTAGCAAACTGAACTAAAAAGGAAAATGGGGACAGACTCACAGATGGAAAGCAGCATGACAGCTCAGGGGGTGGAGAGGTAGGAGGTGGAGGGATGGAGCAAAAAGAGAAAAGGACTCATACGCATGGACAACGGCATGGTGATTGCTGGGGGAGGGGGTATAATGGAACTAAGTGGTAATAGAAAAAAATATAATAAAGATTAAATTAAAAAATAAAACAAAATAAAATAAAAATATCAAGATATTCATCAGAATCCAAATAGACTGCATATATCATCTGATCACTATTCTATCAGAGAAAGAGAGAGAGAAAGAAAGAGAGAGAGAGGGAGGGAGGGAGGGAGGGAGGAAAGAGAAGAGAAGAGAAGAGATGAAAAGAAAAGAAAAGAAAAGAAAAGAAAAGAAAAGAAAAGAAAAGAAAAGAAAAGAAAAGAAAAGAAAAGAAAAGAAAATGCTTCTAGGACTTGGATTTTGCACATCCATGGCCAATCCATTGCCTGTTGAGTTTAGACATAGAACACTTGGGAGAGTCACTTAAATCAATGGCTACCACACCACAGGCACTGAAGGTCATTAGTTACATGTCCTATAGCATTTATATGATTAAAGTGCAAAGATACAATGTTAAATACTGGCCTAAATGAAATTCTTCTCCCTCACCATTAAATTAATGCTTTACAGAAGAATGTAAACATCCAAATGAAAAAGAAGAGCTTCATTCTTAGAATAATTAAAGAGTACTGTTCTCTGACCACCATGAAACATACCAATTCAGGTTAAAATAAGGCAACAAGAAACCAATTATAGTTCAGCACTTATAACACTTAAAGTAATTAGAATGCCAAATCACTTCCAAAATGGAAAAGCAGGAGGACTATAGAAATTAAACCCTGAGACCTCACAAGTACACACATATGCACTATAAAGTACTCTTTGAAGATTCCTTTCATATTTCTCTGCACACGAATATTATTAATGGAGAATCATTGGTTCTAAACTTTGGAAGGTTTTAATAAAAAGAGTAACTTTCTATCTATATCACTTTGTTCAGGTGTTAGGCCTTAGATTTAACATGGAAATTGGATTGGTATGTCACACAATTCAGTAGAATTATAATACCTTAACTGGTTTATGGCTGTTGGATATATATAACTGGAAATGTAAGACAGGATGCTGAGAATGCCTTTTAAGACCCACCAGGTGATAGTAAATATATTCATATGTAAAACTTATTTTTGCTAAATCCTTACCTGAGGATATATTTATTGATTTTAGAGAGAGAGGAAGGAAGGGAGAGAGAAACATCGATTTGAGAGAGAAAAACTGGTAGGTTGCTTCCCACATGCACCCCGCCTGGGAATAGAACTTGCAGCCCAGGTGTGTTCTCTGACCGAGAGAGAATCAAACTTGCAACCATTCTGGTGTATGGGACAACATTCCAACCAGCTAAGCACCACCAGCCAGGGCCAGAACTCTTTCTGATATAAAGTGTGAATTTACTGAACTGATATTAGAAGTTTGGCTTATATTTTAAGCTCTGAGGTATTTACATAGTTTATTAAACAGTTTACACTTGTAAAACTTTGCCATAATACACCAAATTATAAAGTGTATTAGTAATTGCAATACAAATAGACTGCGTCAAAGAACAAGTTGGTGGCATAAATCAAGACAGTTCTCAGGAGTAGCCTCTACCTCCCTGATAGAGATCAAGCTTCCTGTTATTAGTTATCTGTTACTGTAGAGAAAATTATCCCCAGATTTGAGTGACTTAAAACAACAAATATTTACTATCTCATAGCTTATACAGTTGAAGAATCTGAGAGTAGCTTACTAGGTAGTTCTGGCTGAAGGCTGCAGTGACCTCAGTTGGCTGGGAAGGAGTAGCTGCTTCCAAGATGGTCCACCCACATAACTATTGTTAGAAGATTTTATTGGGTTGGCTAAAAAGTTTGTTTTTTTCCCATATGTAGGCTCTAGGAGCACTTAGTTGCCTTTAATTCATTCAAACCAATTTTGTTACATTGTATTATAGCAGCTGCCATGTCAGTGTGCACTTAAAAAAAGCATCAAAAAGGGTTGTCTTATGCACTGGAAAATGCTTAGCAGCACCTCTGGCCTCTCCCCACTGGAAGCCAATAGTGGGAGATAGACGACATACTCAAAATATTCAGATTAATCAAGATATTGGTGTAAATGAAAAATGTGTCTTTTATTTTACAGAAAAAAACACAGAGACTTTTTGGCCAACCCATGGGCCTCCATTTAAACTACCGTGTGAACTCATGACACAGCATCTAGCTTCCCCCAGAATAAGTCATGAAAAGAAAGGAAGATATTCGTTACAACCTGCTCACACTGTCACTACTGTCATCTTCCGTTCATTGGAAGAAGTCACTTTATTCAGTCTGCACACAACAGGAAGGGAATTCAGATTCACCTTTTAGAAGGAGCACCTTTGAAGAGTTGTGGACACACTTTAAAGTCAGAATATGTAACATTAAAATCTGGTGCCCCCAAATATATGCAATATTAGGAGACAGAGAAGAATTTTTCTGGAAGATGGAAGGGCAAAAGCAAAGATTCAAAGGTAGAAAAGAACAGCATGTCAAATCTAGAAAACCAGATGCTGGATTTGGTCAGTGCTTCTGTCATACTTGTGGAATGCAATGACATAAATGTATATAATTAGAAAAGAATGACAAGGTCATTGATCATCTGGCAAGTGACTGTGACTGGAATACTGGAGAAAACAGAATTATGTAGCAAGATGAGTTAAAGGGGTTGATGCAATTAACCTGAAAAGTAGGGAACAGAACAGCGGCAGCAGCAATGGGGAGAATTAGGTGGAGGGAGATGTGGCAGAAGTCCCAAACTCTGCTTGATTACAAAGCCAGAGGTATAAGAGGAGAGAGGGATAAATCCTATGTGATTCCAAGATACTGAGGCCTTGGTGCCTAAGAAATGACGATGCCTTTAACAAAGTGAGGAGACAGGAGAAATGGTTTAGTGAGCTTCATAAACTTCTTGCTATTATTTTAGATATACTGCATTTGAAGGTCTACTGGGCTGTATAGGTAAAGAGGGTGGACTGTCAGAGTTAAAAGCCAATACTCAGAAGAGCAGTTGTAACAGCAGTAGTAGCTGAAGTCGTGGAAGTGGAAAGCAGCACTAAGGAATAAAATGTGGAAAGAGAACAAATCCAAGAATAAAAAAATCTTTTAAGCATTCGCTTGCAGGAGATGGCAATAGAGTTATCAAAGGATATTAAGAAATAATGTAAGTGCAGGGAAAGAATGGAGAGAAATACACAGAAACCAATGGTAAGAGAATTAAAGAACACTACACAGAGAAGTGGAAGAAACTGCAGGTTAGGAGAAGGTCACTGGCATGTTTTAGCCACGTGGACAACAGTGGACTCTAGGGCACCAGGACAGGGGAAGAGCGGAGGAAAAATGCCAACTGCAGGGTTGGGAGGAAAGAGATAAACAAGTAGGGGCGCTTGGGAGAAATTTTCTTAAGGAAGCATAATGGTTAAAAAGTAAGAGATAAAGCATAGTTGCAAGAAATGATATTGGGATGGAGGTAAGCAACACCCAAGAGGAGGGCCTATTGGAAAGTAGAAGGAAAACAGTTAGGAATACAGATTTAAAGTATAAAAATCAAAGTAATAGTATTACAGAGGGGTGCAGGAGTGTCAAGATCAGAGATTTTTTTCCCCTCTGAAAAACTATTGGAAGATAGGGTAGCTGAAATTAGGCTCTTAAGGAAGAAAGGCTGGAAGTTAAAAGGATATCAGCTGGAAAGTTGTAACAGCAGTAGTAGCTGAAGTCGTGGAACATTCCTTAGTCAGGAAGGGTCAGGGGTTGTCCAGGGAAGAGGCCCTTGGCATTGGAGAATAAAGATATTCAAGCCACTCTGAAATGTTAAGTCCTATGATAAACATGTGTAACTTTAAACATTGTTCTTATTACATTTTTTGCAATAATATTATTACATAAGTTGAATACTGTTACACAGGTGACGGTGATGTATATAGCAGTTTCTTCAGCAGTGATCAGAAAAAAAACTTGGATATTTTCTACTTCTGGGGATGAGGAGAGGATTTCACATTTAAGTGGATGAGTACATTATTTGGCTCACTTTCTGAAGTGCTATTTTTAAATAACTGTTTGAGCTCTGTCAAATTCTTTGGTCCCACCCTTACAAATAAGGCCATGTGGACACACACATTAATGTGAAACTAAGCTTTGGGAGATCTGCTACTTTGAGGTCCAGGGATTTTGCTGCCGTGAAACTATGTAAATAAATCCTAAAAGCCCTGTTGATTGAATAAGAATCCATACAATTTCACAAAAAATAAAAAGGCAGCCGGTATGACAATTTTTTTGTTGTTTGTTTGTTTGGAATGAGCTGAATCATTTTCAAACTGGATTGTTAATTGAAATGAACTATTCAAAATGTAACTTAGGGAAAAAATGTCCGTGTACTTAGCTCAATGAATACATTTATTTTTTTAAATGTGATAAATAATTTTGAAAAAAGATGAAATGAACATATACTTAAAAAAATTAACCTTACACTTTCCCAAACCTATGTTTTTCTAGAATATAAATGTGAGGAATATAATGCTATAATATTCTTGTATTTGTTTTCATTTGGACCTGTTCATTTTCATCTGCATGTTTTGGGTAGATTATGGCATTATATATAGTTCCGTTTAAAAAAATCAGTTTAACAGAAATAGTTAAAATATAAAAGTTATATATGCACACACACATATACAAAGTTAACATATAAACTTTACAACTAAATTATATTTATATATAGTATTTAGATAACTCTAATGCTATCTTAATTTTTTAAGGCTTTAAACCTAGGAGCCCTCAAACCTATTACATTTCCTATACAGTTAAAATGTGTGTTCAAGGGCCTGGAGGTCTCCTTGTAAGATTTTAAACATGACGAACTGAAAAGTCTGTACATATATCCTCATATGTATACATGAACATCTGTCCTTATATAGACAGAATATAATACACAAATATAATACAGATAGAACAATAAATATATTCCTAGATGCATACTGCTTTAAGTAGTATTTTAAACACAAAAAATTTATCTTTATAGTTTAGACAGGCAAAACTGGATTGGCATAGTTATTGAAATAGTGAGTTTCATGATGTGTTATATAAAGCATAAGAAAGAAAAATAAAATCCAAGATGACTTCCATCCATAAAAATGTTGGAAATGCTCAAAATAAGAGTAAAATAAAAACAGCCTTTAACTGATTCACTGAATGAGCTATATTTATATTTTAGTACTATACATAAATTTTAAACAATTTTCTCTAAACATTAAAATAGTGACAAGTTATCATTTCCTTTTACTTAAAGCTCCTTTAATATATACCTAATATGTGTAATTTTCTTAAATTCATATGTAGATTTTGTGATATTTAATCATAGTAATTCATTCAAAATAAAATAAAAGGGTGTCCTCTAACATAAGTCTTTGATAGCTTGTATTAGATCAACTCTCCCACTAGAAACAGTGAGAACAGGAGAAGAAAAATTAAGGCAGCTAGGATTTGTGGGGCCAAGTTCATAAATGAAAAGCAATGAGGTGAGCCAAGCTTTTCTCTTGCCACTTTTTCAGCTAACATTTTTTTCAGATTTGCCAATTCACAGAGCAAGAAGGTTAAACAGTGAACTGTGGTGAAATGTTTTCAGCAATCTCAGAGAGATAAAGAAAACAAAAATTGGAGTCCAGTCCACCAAGCGAAAAAGGACTTGAAGACCCCTAATCGCAGAGAAAAAGGGATCACAATAAAGCGAACTCAAGATGCTGTGCAGTTACTACCCTTAACACATTTGCCAAATCCTAAACTGTCACTGAGCAAAAGGAGAGAAACCAAATAAGAGGAAGTTAACATAAGAGTAAAAAGCTTCAGAAAGCTTTTTAATAATATTGGGAAGATAAAGTTTGCAGTTCACATTATTCCCAAAAAGGCTCCTGTAAAAACTTTCAATGTTTAAAGGAAACCCCAGTAGAGTTACCTAAAAGTAAGTGAAAACTGGAGATAGCCCACTAGTCAGAAAGACTACATCTCAGCCTCATAATATCTGAACCCCTGTATGGAATTAGGTGATCTATCCTTCCTTTAACTGCCAACCCAAAGAAAGGAAAAAGCTAAATCCTCTATAAAAGAGATTGCCTCTGCAACTTTTCATACTAAATATCCATCATTCAATTGAAAATTCCAAAATTGTGAGCTGCCAGACCAAATGACCAAACACCATGAGAAAAACAACGACAACAGAATAGACCTGTAGGTGATCTAGATATTGGTGCCATCAATATATGTCTAAAGTAACTGTTATTGAGGCATTTAAGATTTATATAACTGAAAAATACCAAGTTTAATAATAAATAATACTCAAATGAAGAAAGAATTAATAACTTGGCCTGGCTGTGTCACTCAGCGGGTTGAGCGCCAGCCTGTGAACTGAAAGGTTGTGGGTTTGATTCCTGGTCACGGCATGTGCTTGGGTTGCAGACCAGGTCCCTGACTGGGGCAAGTGACAGGCAATTGATTGATGTTTCTCTCACACATAGATGTTTCTCTACCTCTCTCTCCCTCCCTTTCTCTCTCTCTAAAAAGCAAATTAAAATCTTTAAAAAAAGAACAAATTAATGACTTAAAGATAGCTTTATAGAAAATATCCAAAATTAAGTATGATGAGAAAATTATGGAAAGCACAAAAATGAATATGAACTATATGAATTGCATTTAAATAAACAAACAAAGGGCCAATACATGGTGACAGAGGATAATTTGGCCGTAGGTGGTGGGCACATAGTGCAATGTACACATCATGTGTCACAAAAATGTCCACTTGAAACCCATGTGATCTTATTAACAATGTCACCCCAATAAATTTAATAAAAAACCCAAAGATTTATGTCATATATGTAATTAGAATTCCTAGGGGAAAAGAAGATCTAGAATAAGGCAGAAGCAATATGTAAAAAAATAAATAAAATGTTAACTGAGATATTTCCAAGAGAGCAGATACACTCTAAGATACATATTCAAAAAGCTCTGATATGTTTAGAAGCAAAAAGAAAAACATTGGAAAGTAATTATTCACACAGTTACATCATATTAATGCTTCATGAAAAGGAAGTGTTAAAGCAAACATAAAAAGACATATATTATCTTTAAATTATCAATTTAAAAAGCCAGTTGACTTTATAATTGAAATGACATTAAAAAAAGTCCACAGCAAAAACTCCAGGCCTTATGACAGAATGAAGAATATGTCTCACCTAAAATCAAAGGACAGTACATGAGGTGACAATAGCAGGGGGGCGGCTAATCAAAGTCCAGTAAAGGAATTGATCACAATGCAACCAAACACGTAACATTCAACACAGATTTTAAAGAATGAGTGGAAGGCATAGAATATGAGAAGAAATGCTCCATGGTAGGGGAATGGCCATGTACAAAATCAGGAAGGAATAAGTTGCCATGGAACGCCTGGAGAATTCAGTAACACCAGAGCATAAGGTGACTGGAAGCAAGTGGAAGAAGAAAAAACACAAAGGTGAGGATGCATGCGGAGCCTCTTTCAACATGAAGAGCAACATATATGTCATGCTTATTGAGCTGGACTGTATCTGGTAGATAACCAGGAATCAAATGTAACAGTAATCTACACAAAAGTGTTGTGAGAATTCAGTTGGCTTGCATGGTACCAACACGGAAGGGAAGGGATGGTTTATTCGCAAAAACCATGCCAGTGGGATTTTTGTTGGTAATGGTGCTGGTGAAGTGCTGTCCTGTCTGGGCACACCGCCTGGGCTCAAACACCAGCGTTGCTGTCTCTGACTTCTAAACCAGAGTATCAATTATTCAACCTTTTTGGTCTACAGCACTTAAAGGAAACAATAGAGGTATCTATCTTAGAGAGGGGTTGTGAACACACAAGTTAACACATAAAAAGTGCGTCACATACTGCCTAGCACATACCACTCAATAAGTATTAGACAATTTTAATGTCATTAACAAATTTAGTTCTCCCCAAGTAGAAAAGTGACATAATGTAAAAGAGTCTTTGAATGGAAACTAAGATGCCTGAATACTATTTGACTTGCTAGGTACTAATCAGTTGGATGATTTTGGACTTTTGAACTTTCTCAATTTCCAACTGCCCATCTGTAAAAAGACTACATGGTCACAGCACCAGATTTTTTAGTTATTTACTCTTCTTCCATAACTGCTCCAGAATTTCAGAGGCTTGAATATGATTTCTATGACTCAAATATTTTTTGTTTTTTTTCCCATGATTGTGGATTTTCCAGGAGCACCTGCTGGGTTGATATTTAGCCAAATGGCAATGATTTTGCTTTTCACATTTATCAACTCATTTAAAATATTCACTTGCATTCTTGGGGGGGGGTGATTAAAATGTAATTAATAGAAATTAATCCAATCCAAAGGGAAATTTTGGTTCACTGAAGAAAATGAGCATGTACTGATTTTTCTGCTTTTAAATCTTCAAGAGTCAACTAACTATTGAGGGTTAATGATTACACGAAAACAGTTATAAGCCTGTCTTCATTTCCATAGGAAGACTACCACCATGCCCACATTATATTAGCACTGGTGTACCAAGGGTTGGGAGGAGGGGGAGGGGTTGGTGGAAGCTGCAGGGATCTGCCCTGCCTGCAATGAGGGTCTGCCCTGGTGAGGAGGAGCACATTATCGCTGATATTATATACATTTTCAGCATATGGTTTTATAAAAAGCAGACTGCATTTTGGTCCATCTGAGTATTGTTTTTAATTTTCTTAGAGACTCTGAGCTTCTTTGCTACCTGTGCCCAGAACAGATAGCTCCCACTGCTGCTTCTGTTATTATGCCATTGCTTATCAGTAGAGAAAATGAATTACTTTACTATGGGAAAAGTCCTGAGTGAAAAAAAAAGTAGGAGACACATTCTTATACATAATCACAGGTGTGATCTCAGTATATTACACATGTATATTTTATTTCAGAGGTCTGGATAAGGTATTAAATATGCCTACACACACAAACATATGCATATATACATCTCTATTCATCTATTTATCCACCAAGGAAGAAAATTTCTAAATTCTATTTTCTTAAGCCTTCCCTGTATTTTTTTCATATCTTCTATAAGGAATATATGTGCTCTCACAATAAAAAATAAGTAAACCTTTACTATATACATTTGTTGAACTAATAAGTTGAACTAGTAAGCAAACACAATTATGTTTACCAATAAATATTTTGAAGACATTTTCTCTATATCAAATTTTTTATACTTTGAAACTTCAAGAAATGTCTCTATATAATACTCTGAAACCTAAAGAGTAAAAAGGTGGGGGGAAAATCCATATCCTGTCCAATACAAAGATCACTCACATAAATGTCACACCCACCATATTTTATCTATGCCTCTCCCATAAATCTTTTATCATACCTTCCAAATATTAGACTATAAACCATTGGAAGCATTTTGTTTTCCATTTGTATGACCTAACAGAGTGCTCTGTACATAGCAGGGATTCAATAAGTATACATAGAACTAAATTATGTATACATAGTTGAAACATTTTGTACAGAAATGTTATTGTCCTAAAATCAGACAGTTTAAACATTTAAACATTTAAAAATAACATTAAGACCCACAAAATCACCTTCCTTAAGATACAGAATTAAGGATGTAGTTAAAGTTTTTCAATTCTAGCAGGAAATTGATGGTATATTCTCTTCAAGAAGAGATTGTGTTTTATGTTGAAGTTTAGTCAACTCTAGGCTATTGTTAGCCTTTTATGGGGTGTGATCCTTTATAACCTGTTTTATATTTTCTTCTACATTTTAGCTAACCAACAAAATATAAATATGTCCAATATCAGGTTGATGGCACCACTGACTTACTCAAAAACATTTCATGACTTCCCACCATCCATATCCACAAAGCTCGACTGAAGAACCTTCACAGTTCGATGTCAACCTACTTCTCCCACCAACCCCCACCTTCCTTTTCTTCCCACATCCCCCCTATAAAAATGCCAAGCTCTCCACCATACATCTACTTCTCAAAATTTATTCAACCAAAATGATCTGTGAAAGAATTGATCACCCAAGTAATAACTTTCCAGCTCCCTATTGTCTTTTGTAGACCAGACCCAACATATGGGAGTTACTTAATGATTGCCGATGGGAGGTTCTACTTCTCAGGGGGTTATACAATCTGTTTTATCAGGTCCTGGGTTAACATCCAGTCTGTCTTCTTCTTATCTCACACTCTGTATTTACCCACCTCTTTGTATCTGACTCTTATCTAAGTTACTTTTAATGCCATCCCTCACCTACGCCCTCATAATCAGGACTAGCCTCCAAGTCCAGTCACCCGGTGTTTAGATTCCAATGTGAACCCTAATCTCTACTTAGACATTTCTGTAGGTCTTGGTGGCTGGGCTTATACTGACCAACCATGCCACAGCTGCAGTGAACATGATATAGCCTCTATAACTTGGCCTCTGCAACTACTTCCTAATCCAGTCCTCTGATGACTCTGATACCAACCTCAATGACAATATCATCATTCCATTTGCTCAAGCCAAAATTTCTGGAGTAATCCTATCTTTTTCAACTTATTTCACATCCCACATTTTTCTGCCTTTAAAATATATCCAAAATCTAACCATTACTGCTAACATCCTAACCATCTAAGATACTTGAATAACTCACACTTGAATTATTTTAATAGCCTCTGATATTCTTAAGCTTCTATAGTCAATTTTCAAAACTACACCCAGATGTATCCTTTAAAAACACAGCACATTTGAAAAATTGATCATGTCTCTCTTTTGCTCAAAATTCTCTAACAGCTCCTCATTTCACACAGAGCATAAGCCACGGTTCTTATAATGGCCCATGAGGACTCCCATTTTACCTCTCTAGACTCACCTACTCAGCTCCCCTTTGCTTTCGTGGTCCTCACTGTTCCTCTAACAAACAAGGAGCCATGTTGCTGCCCTAAACCTTACTACACACACACACACAAACACACACACACACACAGACACACAGACATATATGCCAAACATTACATAGACAGATGGTCTGTCTAGTCTATGCTGCCCACAAAGAGATATATGGCTCATTCCCTTTTTCCTCAAATCTTGACTCCAATGTCACTTTCTTGATGAGGTCTACTCAGAGAACCATATCTAAAATTAACCTCCACCACCAATCTCAATCCTACCCAACCATATTTACGGTTTGTTTTGTTTTTCTCCATAGAAATTCTCATTATTAAGTTTATTTTCTCTCTCCCCATTTGTATGTAAGCTCCATTCAAAGCTATGGTTTCTTTGGTATTTTATTCTCTTATATATTCCTAGAATTTAGAACAGTACCTGATATAGAGCAGGCATTAAATAAATTTTGCTGAGTGAATGAATAGCCTGGCATACTTTTCACCTATAAGGCTAGCCAAAGCCTGATTGGTCCCCCTCACAATTGAAGCCAGCAAAGGCCAAAAGATAATTTCACTGTCTGACTGTCCTTGTCTTACTTTTTTGAATTTTCCCTACATTTGAACTCAGAAAACCCATTTATTTCCCATGCCTCCTGATCTAGTCTGCATTCTAGGTACTATACCTTATCTACTTATCATAACCTCCTCTCAGTTCCAAGCATGCTACCTCTGACTTCTAGTAGCAACCCCATAATGTCCCTGTACCTGGCTCATTCAGAAACTAATACTTCCACATCACCAACTACTCTCAATCCTAGACCCTCTCAATTAGGTCTTCCAATACCTCTATTTAGGAATATGCAGCCATTATTACTTTCTAATTATTATCATTTTGGATCATTGCCACTGACTAGAGCCATGCCCACCACAAGAAAGCAAATTATTCTTCTGTAAAATATGAATAATAAAAGTATGTATTTCACAGGGTGGTTATGAAGATCAATTTAAGGTAACATATGTAGAGCGCTTACCACAATATGTGACACGTAAGTGCTCAACAATTATTACCTGTTACTCCTTACTAGATCATACAATGTAAATTCATCACACAAAGTCAGAAGTCAGTCCCACTCCTGATGATAAAAGCAAACCAATTTTTTCCCAATTTGATAAGTGACTAGTTAAAAGACCTGAATAATTGATGTAAACACGTATACTACACGATGAATCTGTGGCAACTGAAGAAGAGCAAGCAGATTCTGGCATTGCTCTTCTAAAATATAAAATGTCATTCTGGCATTATAGCCCTCATCATCGCAAAAAGGCTCCCTTAGGCTAGCCTTTACTGTATTTTATATCTGATAAGAAGAACAGATAAGGAAAGCTATATGCCCTTATTCTTATGAAAGTTAACTTTCGATAAGATACCTCACTGTATACCTGAGGTCCTAAGCTTATTATCACACTCAGCTGCAAGCTGCATTTTATTTGTAACATTTTAAATAAGAACTTCCACAGAGTCAAGTTGCCTTCTCTTCCTCCACGCTTCTTTCATTTCCTATTCGAATGCCACTTGCCCCCTTTTCCTCAGCAGGGTTATTTTCCTGGCTTTGCCCTAGAGGCATCGGACTTTTTAGGTGTGCTAAATTCTATCCCTGCGGAATTTAGGTGTTACTTAGACATTAGGAAAACTCAGTATTTTATGAGAATGTTTCATGATGACAATTAGCTTTATCATTCTAACAAACTGCTAAAGGTGTCTTGTTTGAAAATATTACACAATTCAATAACTAAATAAATGGTGTTTTTTATTTTAATCTTGTGACAGGAGGGAAAATGATTAAATAGAAATCATCATAAAAATAAGCATTCTACTTCAGAGATCTGAGAATCCATGAAACTCATTGTTTTCCCCATAATCAGTAACAACCCCTTGGAGTTTAATAGCAACACTGTACATACCACATGCAGTTCTTACTGGGATGGTTTCTCACAGCTTAATTTAGAAAACAATAATTAAAGAGAATCAAAGAGTAGAGGAAATGGTATTAAAACATTTCCCTTAATCGGATTAAGCCATGTGCACTCTAAAATAGCTCAGTTTTAAATTTTTTCCCAACAATTAATAAAGGTATAGTTTAATATTATCAAGGTAGCATTTCTGGTAAATATTGTCCCTGATACCAATTCTAATTTTTATTTTTAAGGCTAAAGTCTTTTTCGAGGTGTGAATTTTCAAATGAAATTCTGTTAAAAATAAAAGTCATGATGATCTTCAGCTTTTGCCTGATGAGTCGCTGGTGGAATACCTGCAACTCCTAAATTACAGATGGCTTTGGTGTGCAGCCAAGTTGAAGATCCCATTTAACAATTTTGTTTTTCACGCCCTTGAGATTTTTTTGCATCAACAAAGCATGAAATAGCACCTCTATCAAGAAATTAGTTTTTTTAAGACTCATTACTGTAGGCCTTAAATAATATTATCACTTTTTGAATTATGTCAGAAATATTTAGTAATTAATATTTCATAAGCTCAGAGTTATTTAAACCAAATTTTGGCAATAAATGGTAGGTCTATAATAAACATGAACTTTTAAATTTTGAAAAATCCTGTTTTCATAAATATAAAACCCTTATATAATATCTTTATTTAAAAAGTTAATAAAATTAGCACTTTTAAAATTTTAGATAAAAGTGGAAAAAACTTTATTTATATATAACTATATTTTATAATATATAGAACCATAAATTAAATGATTCTATATATATAGACCACACCCTTCCTCCCTTAGCATTTCATCAGAGTTTTGTAGTTTTTCAGATCTTCAGGACTTTAGGTAAGAAAGTATTGTTTATAATTTTTCTTTCATAATTACCTGTTTTCCATAAAAAATAATATCTTTTTAACACATTTGGAATATATTAATAAAATATAGGGTCTGGCACAAATAACCCCCCCTTTTATTTGTGAATCTTTTATTTCAAAATCATAAGCATATAATTCTATAACATAACATCACACCCAAGCACACCATGTGGCATGTTAGATGAAATGTTCAAATTAAAACTATAAATTATTACACCAATATTATTCCCCTACCAACCATACTCAAGCAGGTGTTACATCTGTTGAATCCTGCATATACTTAAGTTGTCTTTGCAGGACTTATTTTCATATATACTTATGGTGAATCAGTATTTTCCCATTTTGAGCCTTCTAAGGAATAACATTGGGAAAACACTGCATTGCTCTCCAACTAATGCAGTGTATATAATCATTATGATACTTCAGAAATGTGTTCAAGTATTTTCACAAATAGTCATTTCACAATCAGCTAACCTAGATGGCATACCTAGTAAGATACTATCTTGTTAGATACTGAACTTTTACAGAAAAAAATGCTCCATCACAGTGATACAAAAACACAAACTGATGGATATTTTTAACAAAATAAAGTCCTGCAGTAATGTGGTAAGAGCAAGAGGTGCAGGAGAAAGAGGAGGAGGAGGAAGAGGAGCTGTTATCACAACACTACGTGTAGGGTATTTAATTCGTGGTAGGTGTCATGTTAGATATGTCATCTATTTCTTTCCATTCCCATAAGTATCCAATAAATATTAGAATCTCCATCTTACAGATGGCAAAAATAAAGTTCAGGAAGACTGAATGTGATGTCTAATATGAACAGCTGTTTGACTTGGATTCAATCTGGCCCCTGACTCTAAGATTCAGAGCCTTCATACCATCTCATGAATCCTCCTTTAAAAGGGCATCATCTGAATTTGGCAATAACAAAAGGAGAGGAAGAGACTGCAGCTTTGTTATCAAATCAATCAGGGAAGCCCCAAACTCTATATTAATAAGGTCAAAAAGTCTCTATATGCTATCTTCTTTCCTCTCTCCTCTCCCTTAAGTAACTATTAAGAATTATGTATCTGATATTATCATGGTTATTGGTAGTAGGGGAGGGGGTGTGTGAATGAACTGAGCAGAATATGGAATGTGTTATCTCTGTGTAGAGCACCAGAAGTCTGGCATAGAAAGAGTATTCCCACAGACAGCAGGAGTACATAACCAAGTGAGTGTAATTTTAACAATGTATCTCTCTCTTTCTCCTCTGTCTCTCATATATACACAAATACATATATATTAACAAATAATGCATTATATTCAGAGAAATATTCAAATTAATATCAAAGAATAGTAATGTCATTAAATCTGACTAAGCAGAAGGTATTTCCAGGCAGAAGCTAATGTTGACTCAAATTCAGATAATAAAAGTACTTACAGTGAGAGATGGAATAGGGAGGGGGAAGAAAGGAAATGCAACAAAAATTGGAAACATTAAGAGAGAGAGGATCTCAGTCTAAAAAAGGCACTGATGAATACATAAGTATCATTTAGCTGGCAGGATATAGTTGCAAAGTAATACAGACGGAAGTGACACACTATGACACATTAGAAAGTATTTGTAAATGGATTAATTCAGCAAGGAGTATAACATATTGAAATAATCTTGAGTTCATAAGCACTATCAAAGATTTAGATAGGAATATTAGATTTAAAAAAAAACACTAAAAGGCTTTGTTTCACTTATCTTACTAAATGAATGAAAATACCTGGGAAGGTACAACAACTTGTTGAATCCATACTTAGTGTAGAGCCTTAGTGATCAGACCTCTAGTCCAGTACTATTTTTATAATACCAGTCAAACCCAGGAAACTCCCCATCATCTGTTCACCTTCCCAGGCACAGCCACCGGACAGGCTGGTAGTTAATGTTTCTCTGTATTACTAATAACTCCCTAGGCCATAACAGACACACCCAACAACAGTGACTCAGGAAGGAACCAAGACCTGAACTCAGGAGATGCAGTACAGAGCACCTCAGGAATTACTCTGCCCTAATTTTCACTAGACTTTTGCTTATATATCTTCTTGACTCAATATTTCACAAGAGTAAGATTCACATCTTACAGAAGAAGTTAGCCTAGAATTAGGAAACAGGCAAATAGTATTCTGGTTAAACATTTACATATTTAAAACTATCAAAAGTTATAATTTATGGATATCTAGCCTCAGTGGCTAGAAGAAAAATTACTTTAATGAAAGATGACTTTTTTAAAGTAATTAGAGAGGATACTTTCATAAGAGGCATTCATGGTAATTAGAAATACATGCATATATCATTGGGAACGCCTCTTGAGAGACAAATAATTACCTGGGAAAGTCTTGCTAGATGCTATCAGACTTTAAAAAGTAACCCAAATGTGTTATGTCAACCACACAGTGAAAAATAGAAAGAGGACAGAAAAAGTACCCTTAAATAAAAATATGGCCCTAGTAGGGCACAAGTAAGATGTTACCAGCACTTGGATTTTCCCAAAGGAAAATTTTCAGATAACAACATAAACAAACACACAAAAGAAAAAAAAAAGAAAGAAAGAGAAAAAGAGAAAAAAGCAAGCAAAAGGAAATAAAATGAAAAAAAAAATCCTCTAAATAACTTCTAAGTGATAACTGGAAAAAATAAAATGAATCAATAAAAATAAATCTATGCATTTCTAAAATAAATAAATATGAATTTCTGATGTAAATATTATATTCTGCTTATAAAAGCAGAATGATTTAAAGATTGTATTATTGAAACTGTGAAGATTGAGAAACAGAACCTCATGTTAACTGGAGTTGGGAGGGGCTGCAGGGGAGCTCTCACTACCTCTAGTTGTCAAACCCCATCTCCAGCAGGAAGGTGTTTGTTTACCACTACTTTCGCAGGAAGGAGGATCTTCTCCTCACCCAGCAACCATTCAGCCAATGAGAAACTGTTATAACTCAGCCAGTGAAAAGCCACTACACTTCAGAATTCTCTTTTTCCTCCAATGGACTCTCTTTATAACATCGGCTCTGAGTCCCTAAAGAAATGTTTGTGTCCTTTGTTCTCTGGACTTGTGCATGGGTTGCCAATAGACCACATGTCCCAAATAGCTATTCATTTTTGTTCCTGAATAAAATTATTTTTGCAGAGAGAAATATCTAGCTATTTGTTTAAGGTCAACAAATCAAAATGCATATGTTAGTGAAATTCAAAACCAAAATATTTCCAGTAAAAATAAACAAGATATAGTATTTATTTATTTTCTTCAGGGTCTGGAAGGCTAACTTGGTAATTATGATTAGACTTCAGATGTTTGGGCTGCTAAGAAAATTGCTTCTAGATTCTTTTCATTTTAAGATTTTTCAATAATATGACATTTATATTCACAAGTACCTTATCTCAGTTGCAAAAAGAACCGTGGAAATGGATTTAAATTATTCTGAGATGATGGCGAGAGGTCAAAATGATATAGAAAACAGAGTACTCAAAGAACTTACATGTACAACCCATGGACATGACTAAGGTTGGGGGGTACAGGGTGGGGAGGGGATAAGGGGGAACATTGGGAAAACTGTAATAGCATAATCAATAAAATATACTTTAAAAATAAAATAAAAAAGAAGCAAAATAAAAATAAAATTTCTGAGATGGCTTTCTAGGTACTGTTTGCTGGTTTCTAGACCTGTTTGTTTGGCCTTATATTTCCATAGAGTTCCATAATAACAATTACCAAAAATAATCCCTGAGAAATTTGGAAGCATAAAACTTTCTTCTACCCATTAAAATATACATTACTCAAACACTTGCTGGGAAAAAAAGAAAAGATTGTCCTATTTATAATGCCATGACAATTCATTGAGAGTTACCAATAAAGAAAACTTGCCCTCTGAAAACAGTTCAAAAACAGAAAGTTTATCCAATAACAAATAGGCTTTCATTGATTTTGAGGATTATAAGAAACTGACTTATCTGCTGAGTAAATGATAGTCATAAAAACCATGTTTAATCTTTAAAAAGTGTCTGACAAGCTTTTATTTCATAATAATATTTGCTTCTACTTTAAAAGTTCTCACAGGATTCTATCCAGTATTGGCTAAATACCATAAAATCTTATAGAAGATTTTTATTTCTGGAGTGCTGGATCCTTCAAAAATCTTTAAGTAAACAGTGACATATATAGAAATTGCCAATATACTTCAGAAATATATATTCAATGCATATATATATAGCTCATTTGACCTCAATGATTATTGCAACTGGGGAGAAACTAACACATTCTTCAATGCTTTGGGGGGAAAAAACATTTGTTATCCGTTATGATTTATATTCAATTGCAACACATGCAATTTACAAGGTTCAAATAGCTCTCTTTCTTTGAATGCATCTTGGATATGTATATATAAATTGAATGGAGGTAAAAAATCCTCTTTCTTATTTTATGTCATTTTGATTTTGTGTACAAGAAGCATAACATTACACTATTCTTTCACAGTATGGACTTCAACTTCCTCAGCTCCTCAATGCATGTGGGAGTTCCCAGCAGACAAAGAACAGGCAGAGAGTATTACTTTTAGAGTCCCTCTGAATAAATAGCTGCCACATTAAAAAGAAAAATTTAACACATGGCCATGACTACCATTCAGTTTCTAGTTAGTGCTAGTATAAGAACTGATGATACCTCTTGAATTTCATTTTGCATCACAGAAATGCAATGCCTGTAGGAAACCAGCTGTGGTATAGGCTGGTGATTTCATACTAATAAGTTTACTGTACTAATATTAATCTTCACTAATGTATTTTTTAATTGTCAGTTAATGACCGAGTGGTTCAAAAATATATCCTGTCCCCAAACAAAAATTAGCAAATATTGGTATTTGGCATTTGTTATTTTACCTTTACAAGGGCTTATATATATTGTTGACTTTTGTTCTGTTGTTTTCTAAAATACAATTGTATAAATTGTTCAAAGAGCATAGGATAGTCCAGTTTTAAAAATACTCATTGTTCCAGTCAGGAAATTGAACTGACAGCTCAATTCATTCAATAAAAGTTTGGACACCTACCATGTGCCTGATTCTACAGCTAATTTTTAAAAACTGAAATAGATTAGTGCTTTCTAAAATGTAATCCTGCAGAAGGAGTTAACAATGCTTGAAAGTCAGGTTATTTGGGTTCAAGAGGTTTGGGAGGAAAAAAATACCTTACTTTTTGCAAAGCCTACATTTGATATTAGCCTCAGAACATTGTGTCTCCCTAAGATGACTGTGAGGTTTTCAGTTGCTTGTCTTAACAATCTGTCTTGTCACTGTAGATTTCAAGGATCTTGCATTTCTGTACTCCATAAATGCAAGCTTCTCAAGCATGTCTTGTTGACATGAAAGAAAGCAACCCCACCTATGTGTGCACACTAAGGTCCCTTTTAGATTTAAACTTCTACATTGTATAGTATCCATAATTAAGAAAAAGACACTTTATAGTTAAAAATCATAGCTTTCATTCATACATTTTAAAACTCTAGGTTGAGTTCAATAAACAGCCTAGGAAATTCTGTTATAATCTCCAAAGTCCCTATCATGGCACTGATACTTGTTACTGAGACATGTTTCGAGTTGCAGTAACTTTTATTTAATTGATTAAAGAAAATGTCTACAGTTTAATATGGGATCTACAACAAAATTTCTGAGATTTATAACCCAACATAAATATTTAATAAAGAATACTGAGGTCCCCAAATGGGAAGTAACTCAGGACCTTCCTTCAGAATTTTACATTATTAGGCCTGATTTTATATTGTTTTCATACAACTCAGGAAATAAATAAGTAAATCTATGACTTATTCAATAGTATAAATTATATCCAGAGCAAAAATTAAGGCTCAGTCCTGTTAAGAACAAAGAAAATTTCAGCAGATTTACCAGTAACATATTTTCTTTCAGAGATTAAAGAAAATTTAAGTGCTTTGAATTTACAAATATGTCAAATCATCTCATTCACTGTCCATACACCTTAGCCTTCAGGGACATAAGGTCTCTTGTGTGAATGTACAATACATTATTAAGAGAATGAAATCTCCACCATCAGCAGTGACTTCAGAACTCTCAAATATCTGCAGGATATGAAAAGTACAATCCTTCTATATATCCATGTGTATATTCCTTGAAAGTATTAGCCATGGTTGATACATATAAAGATTATGTTAACATATATGTGTTATACTCTTATGATGCTTTTCCATGTTTCAATTTTTTTGTTTAGAAATACAAAAATTATTACCTTTCTGGCTTCTTTTATCATTTTCCGAATAGTTTCCTTAATTGTAAGTAGTTGTGCTCTTGGTGGGTGAAAGAGGAGGTCTATATGGGTGCCCCCTAAGAGTCCGGGCATCACGTACGGCCAGCCTAAGTCAAGGTCTGGAGCTTCCACATCAGACTCAATGGGCCAGTAAGTCCCTGAGGATGAGGTATCATCGCAGGAATTATCAGTGCCATGCACTGTACTTTGTGCAATTTTCTGGGCATTTTTCAAAATATAATTAATTTCTTCCTCAGCTAGAAATTCTGACACTCGCTCCTTGGCAAGAAACTCATGGTATGCTTCTAACCCATGTTCAATCAGCATATCAATGGCTACCCGGTACCATTCCTTGTAGTGAGGCTCAATGTAATTGTCTGATTTACACTCATCATTCAGTGAGGACAGCATGGACGAGGTCTCCATCCTTGCGAGTGTTTGACAGTACCACTTTCAAACGTCCATCTGTGCAGCAACGAGAAGTATCTGGGTGTTTGAAAAAAGGAAAATTAAGATCAGTTAGAATTCTGTAATCAAATGTTTTATAATTCATCTCAACCATAATTTTTACATTTACTCATTTCTACTACCTGTATATCAGTGTGGCATACATTTCATGTCAAAAGTAGCATTAATTGCACCATAATTCAAAAACTACCACAAGTAGATTTCCTCGTCACAGACTATTAGTTTATTTTCCATTTCCAAGGCCTCCACTTTCAGCCTCTCACCTAAGGAAATACACTTCTCTTCTCTGACATCCAGGAAGTCTATCCTTCTTAACTTTAATCTGATACTACACGTGGTAGTATCAGTTTCTATAAGCCTATTTGATTTCGGTTTTAAAATATTTAAAAAATAGAATTAGAATGCAATTAGTACCTGGCCAGCCAATGACATTAGTCTTTACTGAGTACCTTTTATGCAAATAATCACATACTAATGAAATATAAAAAGCACAAAACACTTGCTTTACAGGAATGTATTAATTAGCTGAAGAGGCAAAGTGCACACGCACAAGGCTGTTTATTACCACTTTAAACAAAGCTGTTTATTGCCAAGGGCCAAATGAGCACCACAGGCTACCTATGCTTTCAGATAAAAGCAAGTAGAAATCAATTCCAAATACAGGAGTTACGGGGATCCATGCACAGGAGGTGGGCTTCAGATGAGGCTGGGGTGCCGAGTGAGAGCACAACCAGGTAGCAAGAATGAATATTTTCATCCCACACAAGAATGAAAAACAAACAAAAGCACACAAACAGGTACAAGCTTGTATATTCAGGCCTTGTAAAAAAACTTGGTCTGCCAGAAAGCAGGTTCCTTTTAGTAGGAGTAGGAGATAAGGTTGAATAGACACAATGGAGCCAGGTGTGGAGGGGCACAGGAGATTTTTGTGATTCAGCAAAACCTGTGTTTGAAACAATTAGCCTGGCACTATCAGGGGAATGGAGGACAGACAAGCAGCTAGGACAGTCTTTCAGCATTCAAATATCGAGTTAAGAAGTGACAAATGTATTCCAGAGACAGTTCAAAGCAAGAACTCCTGAGATTTGATGGCTTGACAGCATACAGGTGAAGAAATTTAAGACATTAAGATAATTAAAGATCTCTCTGTGGAATTGAAATCTGCCTATTCAAGCTCACACCCCATCCTTCACAATGCCCCACAATGTTATTCATTCAATCACTCACTGTGTGAGATATTGGATTGGACTTTATCTCAATCAAATAAGGGGCTTTCCAGTCTTTTGAAATCATGATCTCCACTGGGTGGATTCAAATGAAGCACAGCTCTATGATGTGCTACAAACACTAAAGGACTGATTTGACAAAAAAAAAAAAAAATCTTTGTCAGTGGTCTGGCTCTAACTTAAAATATTCCACTTAACAGCCTTTTCAGACTAAGGCCTACCAAAATTCAATCCAATTTGGGAGGGTAACCCAGCAACTATTACCATTTATTTACTCCTTAGCTCTAAAAATGTAATAAGAGTGACTAATCATACAGAGGGGTTGAAAAGGAATGGACAATAGGGACACAAGTTCTACTGGGCAGGAAGGGACTGAAAAAGATCCAGCATATACTAAGCAGAGCTGAGAAGCAAAATAAAGGGTCTACTTTCCTGTTTTATTGGAGACAATCCTGTCCCTATGTCTAAGCTCAGAATTTTCACTGACACAATCTAAAAGTATAGAAAGTCTAAGGTTAAATCTGATATAATGAAGGCAGAACATGTGTATGCTACTGACGTTTAGTGTGTGGAGGCCAGGGACATGGCTAAACATATTTTAGCATACCAGACAGCACCCACATTAAGGAATCATATGGCCCAAAATATCACGAGTGCCAAGGCTGAGAAATCTTCACCTTTCTCACTTCATATGCATGGTATCATACTACTAATGAATGACCTTTTCAGTGTTCATTAAAGTTCTCTTTTATATGTTACACTCATTTGCAACAAAGAAAAAAGGGTTTTATCTACTTAACATAATTCATTTGATTAAAGCACCCTTCCGTAAGGTTTAGTAAGGTGTAATTTTCATTTGGTAATTTCAGCATATGAGAGGACAAGCATCCGGAGATCACATGAAAATCACATCTACTATTTGTAGCTGTTAAAATGGTGGTTAACTGCTCGTTGTTCAAAAAGAAATCTTGTTTTGTTAGCACTTATTTATTAGTTTTTAAAATTTAACATTTGGCCCTGGCTGGTGTGGCTCAGTGGGTTGAGGGCTGGCCTGCAAATCCGGGGGTGGCCGGTTTGATTCCCAGCTGGGGCACATACTTGGGTTGCAGGCCAGGTCCCCAGTAGGGGGCATGCAAGAGGCAACCACACATTGGGTTGCCTCTGGGGGAGATGTTTCTCTCCCTCTCTGGCCCTCCTTTCCCCTTTGTCTAAAAGTAAATAAATAAAATCTTTAAAAAAATAAAATAAACTTTTGAATTCCCATAATATGTGATATTATAAACCTATTACCTATTTGGAAGTTAAATGCATAAAATACTTTTAAAAACTGTATTATTTTCTGAGCTTCATCTATGCAAATATATACTTAGCTATGGTAAAAAAAATTCTTTCTTGAACTATGGGTGACCCAAGAAATCATAGAGATCAAGATAACTATGAAAGCAAAATAAAACCACAAAGACATACTTGAAAAGTTAATCACAAAAGAAACAACAATTGAAGGTGAGAAAAAAAATGAAACACTAGAACTTATCAAACAGTAATGCAAGATACAACCATACAATGTCGAAAAATACGACAGAAAAAATGCAATAGCCTTGAACACAAAAGTTGAGACAGTATGTAAAAGGGTTAAAATAAGAAATAAATACACTTGATATTGTTCTCCTGAAGAAGCAATACTCTAACCACTGTCTAGAGATATGCATTTATCACAAGGGCTGTTTTTGTAAAGAAACAATCTACAAAGAATTTTTAAGGTAGAACGACAAGATAATGGCACTTGCCTGAATGGCCACTGCAATAAAATATCACCTGTATTTAGAAATAGACTTAATACTGAACTCTCAAGCATTCAATCACTGGGCATCTGAAGGGCTTAACTGAGGATAAAATACTATTATGGGTAGGTCTTTATAAATATAAAAGCACATTATTTTATTAATAATGATTGAACATGCCCAGAATGTATATTAACATCAATAGAGTTGATGAGTAGAGAAAAAAATAAAATCTCCCTATGAGGTGAATGCTGAAGCAACTGCTAGGCTCATCTACTAGTTAAGTGACTCATTCCAGAAAAATAGGCTTATGTAATAACAGACTCACATCCATGCCTCATAACCATTACAAATTGCATTTGATACTGAATGTTTAGTGTCATTTTGGGGAAGTATAATTTCCAAATATTAAATATGTAAATATAAAGAATATAAAACAAGGTATAATAAATTATATTTCAAAACAGTTTGGCAGTTTCATTTATAAAACTAAATATGCAAATGACTTATGATACCACAATCACACTCTTGGGATTTCTCCCAGAGAAATGAAAACTTATCTTCGCATAAAAACTGTCTATTAACGTTCATCGTGGCTTTATTCATAATAGCCCCAACTGGAAACAACCCAAATGTCCTTCCACAGGTGAATATTAAACTGCTGCATACTCATACTATGGAATACTAATCAGCAATAACATGAACAAACTACTGATGCATGTTAAAATGTAAATGAATGTCCAGAGAATTATGCTGAGTGAAAAAAATCAATCCACAAAGATTACATACTGCATGATTCCATTTATACGATATTCTTGAAATGATAAAGTAGAGATCAGCTTAGTGGTTGCCAGGGTTCCCCTCAAGGAGTCATTCTACGGAGGGTGTGCGGAAGGAAAGAGGGTGAGTGTCTCTAGTGGTGATGGAAATGTTGTGTATCTCGACAGTATTAATGTCAGTGTATTGGTTGAGATAAAATATTATAGTTTTGCAATATGCTACTAGCAGGGAAAACTGAGAAAAGGATACAGAGAATCCCTCTGAATTATTTCTCTCAACTGCCTGTGTATTGACAATAATCTCAAAATAGAAAAGTATAATTAAAAAATCATACTGATGAGCAATCTCATGTGCTTTGAATAGAGAAAAAAGAAAAAAAAATAAATAGAAGAGAGAGTGACAGCTTATTTGTAAGGTGAGACTGCCAGGTTCAAAGCCAGTTTGCCCAATTATGGTGAAGCTCTTGGACAGATAACTTACGTCCAAAGCCTCAGTCTGGTCTTGTGTAGAAAGAATAACAGTAGTCTTCACCTTACTGAGTCATTGTAAGGAATAAATGAGGTAAAGCACTTGAAGTACTTAGCTTTTAGTGCTATTATTATTATTTTACATTTAAACAACTTGTTAATATAAAATTGCTGTAAAGATACAAAAAAATTGATCACAAAAGTTTTTTAAAATGCAATGAAAGATTGTCATTCACTATTTCAGCAACTGCAGTATAAATAAATGGTGAAACCTATTATCAATCTGTTTATGGTTTCTGATTGAGATTCACTGAAAAGACTTCTGAAATAATAAGTCAATAAAATGTTTCAAAGAGAAATTACAAGCTTCTTAAATCACAAATAGTCTGAAGTTATAATTACTGTACTTAATTAATGTGCAAATAGAAGACCCAAAGACAAGACTTTGAAAGGATCCTTTGAGCTAATATCTCTGAGGTCCTTTTTCCAACTTCTGCCTTAGGCTGTTTCTATTCAACTACTGCACAGTGTTATGGGTTGAACTGTGTCAGTTGACAGGATACGTTCAAGCACAAATCCTCAGCCCCAGTAACTGTAAACTTATTGGGAAAGTGGGTCTTTTCTGTACATGTAATCAAATTAAGATAAGGACCTATTCAATTAGAGTGGGACTCAATCCAATATGACTGGTGTCTTTATAAGGAGAGAGTTGACACAGACAAATACACAGGGTTGAATCTAAGTGATTACAGAGGTAGAGATTGGACCTTTTAAGGGCTGTTGACAACATCAGAGCTAAGAGAAAGGCATGGGACACACTCTTCCCTAGAGTCTCCAAAGAAAACATGGTCCTGAGGACACCTTGGTTCAGGACGATGTACTACTGGCCTCTAGAATTATGAGAGAATAAATGCTGCTCATTTTTTTTGTTAATTTTGTTGTTTTAATTTGTTATAGCAGCACCATGAATCTAATATAAATACACATAAAGATGGCCTTTATTTTTAAACTGTGACATTTTAAAATAAAGGAACTTAATAAAAAATAATTTGCCATTAAGAAATTATTTCAAGTACTTTTTCCAGCTTATGTGATGATATAAAACTAGTTCTCTGACATCATTTTAATCTTGAGTAAATTTTATTAAAGAACATTTTACTGTCTTTCAAATATTAACAAAAAATCTCAAATTAATCTTTTTGGGGGTAACTGATCTTATGATGTTTATCAAAATGTCTACCTACAGAATATGAGAAAATATTTCATAAAGGATTGCTTCAGAACCCTTCTGTCTCATAAAATCATAATCTCTGGTCCACAACAGTTGAAAATCATATATCTCTTTATTCTTCAAAATTTTCACTACCAAGATTGTGTTCATTTGAATTTGATTGCCAGAAATTTAAGATAACAATGAAAACATTCAAGAGCTACTATTAAATTAAAAATTCACTCTAATACTCTAGCTGTCAAATACAATTTGATATCTAATTTGGCATTTATACTTATTTAAAAATTCTAAGCTGGCTTCATAATGACATAAAAAACAATAGCCCCATGGCACAGATTACATTCATCCAAAATATAATTTAATAATTTAATGCTCAAATTAATTTTATAATTATCAAATGAAAATTCCATTTCCTTATACCTAAACATTTCTTTGTTTCCTTAATATCTTTTAATTGAGGATGAGGTGATGATATATCACTTCCCCACCAAAATAATTCCAGAGTTTCATTATACTGGCTCTTATTCCATATATTTGTCAACTACAGTCTAAACTATAGCTCAGATATAAGAATATAAAGTCCTCCTATATATATTAATGATATTAAGACATTATCATTCACTATCATTTGGAAGCACTGATGAATTTCTGTAGAGAAATTCATAGAAAAAGCAATAAACCCTTTACTTGGAGCATATACTCAATAGTCAAATTGCAGAGGAACACTATCTATGGCTTAGGATGCAAGTGAAATTAAAGCAAAATACTCTTTCACCAACACCCGAACTACAAATGATATTCTATCATGATGTTCGCATTCCAAAGCTCAAATGATGGCGCAGCATGTGCGCTGTGCCAAAGGGCGCCATCTCATCCTGGTTCCGATCAACGTGTGTAATAGGTGTTAATTGAGACAAAGGCCTCAACTTTATATCAGCCATAAAAACTTCTAAAACACAGTTAATAAAATAGGAAGGAGTTTCATTCATTAACAAGGCTCACTGTTCTCTTGCTTCTTACTGAATACCTTTTTCCTGTATGTATTCAAGCAGAACATATACTTTCGACAGCATCCTACATTGTGTTATAAATTGGTTTTGGGGGCACTCCTTGCTTCAGACTTCTAAGCTGATATTTATTTTGTCTGCTGAAAAGATGTGTGATACCCACAAACTTGCTAACTTTGCCTGGAAGTAGGGAGGTGGATAGGAAAGTGCTTCTCACTTTGGTGGGACAAGGAACTGCCTACTACCCCCCTTCCCAGTTTCTTCTGAGTCAGTCTTCACAGTTCAGCTTCATTTTTTAATGTTGAATAAACATTATACCCTCCCACTTTCAAATGCAAAACAAACAAACAAAAAACTCAAGAAACCCAAAAGCCACCTCTAGAGCTTATAATAGCATGGAAAAATGCTTGCTATGATGCTATGTGAATAACAAGCAGGCTACCAAACTACATAAGAACAAAATTATGATTAAAGAAATTCATCCAAAAACAAAAAGAAAAACTATACTTAAAAATAACTGGTTGTCTTTTAGTGGTGATTCTATGGCTTTTTACATTTGGTAAAAAAAACATATTTACCAAAGGTTTACCAATAAACGTAGAGTTTTGCACTGGACAAAAAGAAAAGTTTTAAAAGAAAGACATACCCTAATAGTTTTTATTTTTCACTTTAGAATATCTCCCTTTCTTTTCCTTCATGTACTACATTGATTGTGACAGATCATTCAAAACCCTACACATAAAATAGTTTAATATTAATAATTCTTGCAGAGAAACACATGAGCAAGTACAGAACATCCAGAAACTAAAGTTATATGGTTAAGGGACCATGAAGGAAAAAATAAAAATAACTGCATGCCCTTAATGAGATCTCAGGAAGTGGCTCACTGATCCAGTGTCATCTCTAACTGTCAGGGACAAGGACTAGTGCCACTGCAAGCTTCTCCCGCAGCAATTCCTACAGGTTACCACTTCTCATGCATTAAATGCAGCTTTCTCTCCCTTCTTCACTATGATGGCAGAGATCGACTCTTAGCACAATTATTAATTATTAACATAATTGTTAAATAAACAATTTATGTCAGGGGACTTGGTGGGGCAGGGTGGGAAGGGTGGAGCAACTGAGCAAAAAAGAAAAATCTCGTGGACACAGACAACAGTAAGGTGATTACCAGAGGGAAGGGGAGGAGGGGGCAGTAGAAGAGGTGTATAGGGGGATAAATGGTGATGGAAGAGGACTTGACTCGGGGTGGTGAACATACAATAATACAGTGTAAAGATGGTGTGCTATAGGATTGTGCACCTGAAGTTTGTATAATGTTGTTAATCAGTGTCACCCCAATAAGTTCAATAAAAAGGAAAATAAATAAATAAAAATAAAATGGAAAAAGTAAATAATATACTGCCTTAAAAAACAATGTAACTGCCTGGGAGTTGATCAAAGTATGATAGACCCCCAAAATGCTGAAGTATCAACTTTCAGAATATGATACAACCCATACAGAACTTTACAAGATTGAGGCACATTTCTGTTTACAAAAATAGAGGTTAGAATTTTGATAATACAAAATATTACCCATTTGTAAGTACAAACCCACTAAGTACCATAAAAGTAATTAGATGAATCCACAGATCTTGGTCAAAAAATAAAAATACTAATTTCAAATGAGCACTTTGTGAGAAGAATAGATATATTTTTAAGTGTCATTTGGGTATTCTCCCAAAAATTTGTCCTTGAAATGTTTAATCATGTTAAAGTTATTCTGAACACAGTGCATTGAAATTAATTTTAAAAAAGTTCTAAGTCTTGTGCTTTTCAACAAAAGTGATAAAAGCCATAAAGCATGACTCATTTCTCTTATGTTTTTGGGTTTTAGTTCTATTATTATATGAACTTTTTTCAGCGGAAAAAATTAAGTGGGTGTTTAAATGAATTATGAGTAAAGATGCTAATTATTAAGGTGAAATTGGAGTAAACTAAATATTCCAGAGCAGCCCTGAGAAGTTTAGAAGTATTTTACAATTTGATAAAACAGAGCTGTGTGAGGCTTAAATTTTTCAAATAAATCATCCAGATTCATACCCAAATTTTAGTTTCAAGAAATACATATATATCGCCCTGACTGGTGTTGCTCAGTTGATTGGGTATCCATACTCCCACAAAGCAAAAGGCTGCTGGTTAGATACCCTGGTCAGGGCATGTGCCTCGGTTGTGGGTTAGGTCTCCTGTCTCAGCCTGTGCAAGAGGCAACCGATCTAATCAATGTTTCTCTTTCATAACAATGTTTCTCTCCCTCTCTTTTTCCCTCCCTTCCCCTCTCTCTAAAAATAAATAAATACAATCTTTTTTTAAAAAGAAATATGTATATCTACTCTTCAGGCAGGTAAAACTTGCAACAGGATCAGGATCATTTTTTTTTTTTTTTGAGAATGTTAAAGTGCTAGGGGAAATGACTTTTATTTTATTTTTTAAATCTTTATTGTATTTTTTCACATTACCTTTTAGGGTACTTATAACTCATCTCACCATAATCACTACACTGGTGTCCATGTCCATGAGTACTTTTTCCTTTTTGCTCAATCCCTCCACCCCCTAGCCCCCAGACCTTCTCAGTTGTCATCCTGCTCTCCATCTATGAGTCTGTCCCCATTTTCCTTGTTATCTCAGTTTGTTCATTAGATTCCATTGAGTGAAATTCAAATGAGTGAAATTTCTTCAAATGCCTTAAATTTACTTGTTTTCCTGTTGTCCAGATTTGAACTTGGGAGCTTTACTCATCTCTAGCCCTGGCCAGTGTGGCTCAATTGGTTGAAGCATCCACCCATACAAAGGTCACAGGTTCGATTCCTGGTCAGGGCACATACCCAGGTTGTCAGTTTGATTCACAATCCACGGTCGTGACCTGTTCCCAGTATGGATGCATATAAGAAGGCAACCAACCAATGTTTCTCTCTCACATTGATGTGTTTCTCTCTCTCTCTTCCACCTTCCCGTCCCCTCATTCTAAAAGCAATAGAAGAAATGTCCTGGAGTGAGGATTGAAAAAGAGAGAGAGAGATTCCAGAGGTCAGAAGAGAGAACTCTCATGCATGTGTCTCATAAGACACCACAGGAAGTCATGTGTCTACCTTGCATCTCCAATAGGAAGTGATACTACTTTACTACTACTACCCGCCCAGAAACAGCCCAGCCAATGAAATATCACTATACTTTTAACTTTCGGTTTCCTCCAATGGACTCTTTCTTGTCAACAGTTCTTCCCAAGTCCATTAAAGAGGATCCTCCCTTCTGGGACTGTGCTTGGATTGCAATTAGACTGTATGTTCTGAATTGCAGTTCTCTGTTGAACCCAAATAAACCCATTTTACTGGAGAATTATTTGGTTATTTATTTAAGAATAATCTTATGTCAATTTTCTCCCTAGGATATCTCATTGTCTTACTTCAGGAAATAACATATATTCACAGATGAATCGCAAAATCTCTAGATTTGACTAGTCCCTGAGGTTCCAAACTCATATGTTCAAGTGGTTTTCTGCACACCTTCCCTGGATATCTGACAGGTTTTCTTTCTTTACATTTAACATGCCCAAGTTAATTCCTATAAAAGGATCTTTGCACTAGTTGTTCCATCTGCCTGGAATGCTCCTTATTTTCATTCCTAACTTAGTCCCATGGCACCTCCTTACAGAGGCCTTTTAGGCTACCCACTTTAAAAAGAACCTACCCTCTCTGCCATGCTTAATTCTATCATCTGGCTTTATTTAATTTATAGCACTTATCATTATATAAAATAATAAAGGTATTTATTTACTTGCCACTGCCCACATCCTCCTCACTAGAATGGAAGCTCCTCAAAGGCCACCCTGCTATTATATTCTTAATTTGTCAGTGCCCCTATCATTGGTTATTGCATATTTTGACTATCATGGCTGTCTTGGATAAGGTCTGTTGTCTTGCATTTCAAGTATATTGGGATCTATGTTCCATTCTTTCCTCATTGGGTTTCATAAAGGAGAAATAACTAGGGATCTATCAATCAATCTACCTACTTACCTACCTACCTACTTGTCTATCCATCTATCTGTCCATCCATCACCTCACTTGTTTGCCTGCCTCCTTCCCCACTTCACAAAACTGACTCACAGTTCTCTCATTGCCATAGGAAGTAGGGTTCAGGACCATTCAACCTGTGTGTGAACTTTAGTATAATTTATAAAAAGAATTTCTATATATTTTTAAAGATTTATTTATTTATTTATTTATTGAGAGAGGGGAACAGAAGAAGAAAGAGGAAAAGAGAAACATCAATGTGTGGTTGCCTCTTGTGCACCCCCTACTGGTGAGCTGGCCCCACAACTCAGGCATGTGCCCCGACTGGGAATTGAACCGATGGCCCTTTTTCAGGCTGGCACTCAATCCACTGAGCCACACTAGCCATGCTATAAATTTAAATGAGTGCAACTCAGATAACAGAGACCCATGAAATTAACTGTTGAACATATATCATATGCACTCATCTATTTAAGACAACGGAGTCAGGGACTTCTGGTTCAAGATGGAGACATGGGTAGACATGCTTCACTTCCTAATGCAACCACAGAGAGAATTACAACTATATCTCAAAACTGATAACAACCATAACTGTCAGAAAACTGAGCTGTGTGGAAGTCTGACCACCAAGGATTTGATGAGGCCACATTTATCCAGACAGGTACCTTTTCTAAGACAGGGAGTCAAAGCAGCTCTGCCTAAAACACAGAAGCAAACACAGGGAGGGTGCCAAATTGAGGAGACAGAGAAACACGGCCCAAATGAAAGAACAGGAAAAAACTCCTGGAAGAAAAAATTAAACAAAACCGAGATAACCAACCTATCAGATGCAGAGTTCAAAACACTGGTGACCAGGATGCTCAAAGAACTCTCTGACTATGGCAAAAACGTAGAGGAAGAAAAGGTTACACTAAGTGAAATAAAGAAAAATCTACAAGGAACCAAGAGTGGAGAGGATGAAGCCAAGAATCAAATCAATGATTTGGAACATAAGGAAGGAAAAGGCATTCAATCAGGACAGCAGAAAGGAAAAGAATTAAAGGAAAAAAACAAAACTAGGATTGGCTTAGGAACCCCTGGGACAACTTTAAATACACCAACATCTGAATCATAGGGATACCAGAAAGAGAAGGGGAAGAGCAAGAAATTGAAAACTTATTTGAAAAAATAATGAAAGAAAACTTCCCTGATTTGGTGAAAGAAAAAGACATACAAGTCCAGGAAGCATAGAGAGTCCCAAACAAGATGACACAAAGAGGACCACACCAAGATACATCATAATTAAAATGCCAAAGGTTAAAGATAAAGAGAGAATCTTAAAAGCAGCAAGAAAAAAGTAGAGAGTTATCTACAAAGGAGTTCCCATATGACTATCAGCTGATTGCTCAAAAAAAAATTTGCAGGCTAGAAGGGACTGGCAAGAAGTATTCAAAGCAATGAAAAGCAAGGACATACAACCTCGACTGCTCTCTTCAGCAAAGCTCTCATTAAGAATGGAAGGGCAGACAAACTTCTTCCCAGACAAGGTAAAGCTAAAAGAGTTCATCATCACCAAGCCATTATTACATGAAATGTTAAAGGGACTTATTTAATAAAAACAAGAAGATCAAAACTATGAACACTAAGAGGGCAACAAATTCACAACTAACAACTAAAAAAACAACCAACCAACCAAACAAACAAACAAAAAAACCTAAGCAAACAACCACAAAAGGAACAGAAACATAGATATGGAGATCATTTGGAGGGTTATCAGCTGGGAGGGGGAGGGGGAAGGATGGGGAAAAGCTTCAGGGATTAAGAAGCATAAATGGTAGGTACAAAACAGACAGGGGGATGTTAAGAATAGCATAGGTTTAGAGAAGCCAAAGAACTTGTATGCACCATCCATGGACATGAACGAAGGGTGGGGATTGCTGGAAGGAAAGGGGATAGTGGCCGGAGGGGTGTCAAGGGGGAAAATTGAGACAACTGTAATAGCATAATCAATAAAATATATTTAAAAAAAAAGTAAAATACCTATCATTAAAAAAAGATAATAAAGTAAATCTTGGTATACATTCACAGTTACAGAGGGACAGGTTATGTAGGAAAACCTATTAAATATATGTTCTATATGAACTATTAAAGTGGCTTTCTGAATATATTTAATAAAACAATGTGCTTCATCTATGAAAAAGTGAGTTTGCAAATTAAACGCCTTAAGAAAATGTGTTTTGCTTAGGTGTGTTAGGAAAAGCTATAAAAAGTCATGTGTTATAAATATTTCATGGCAAAAAAAACAATCTTGGACTATTAAAAAATAGAGGTTTAAAAACAGTAATAATGTGAAAATTATAAAACTGGGCAGAAATTTATTTGATTAAAATGCCAAAAAATATTAAATGTCAATAATATATCTAGCCAGAAAAGATTTGATTTTAATTTGTGTAAAGAGCCACATATATAATCAAAATTTCTAAAACAATCTCACTGTGTAGCAATCCTTTATTAGTCTTTTCCCCTAGGATTTACTTTTAATCAAACCTGCTTATACAGCTATATCACAGTTGAAATAAAGTGATCCACTTTTGTTTTCCCCCAGAAATTCCCCAAAAAATCTGATTGGAAAACTACCCCACACTAGTTCAGACCTTTTATTGCCTTCGAAGACTCTCCACTGGCTCCTCTCGCTTGTTTATAGAACACTAGCACACACTGAAATAAATCCATACGATGGAAGTGAATACACCTTTAAATGTGTAAAAAGCCGCTAGATTTGTATAGATGCACTTCTAGGTTTTGTAGATTACATGTAAACCTGGGTTCCTTGTAACTCGTCACAGCTGTGCTTCATTCCCCTGACAGTGGTTCGAACATGGTAGACTATAAAGACTGAGACAGAGCTGATGTTTACACAACTCTGGTTACAGTTGCCTAAACCAGACCTGACCCAGAAAATGCGCCTGCCAGCTCCTTTATGTCACTTTCATTTGTCCTTACGGCCCATGTGAAGGGGAAGGGGATTTCATGGCCACATGGTATCATGACTATCACTGGTGCCTTTTCATTCTGCATAATTTACTTGTGTGTATACATGTGTGCAGGGGTGTGAATCTTGCTCTTTCCACCCCTTTGCTGTTCAGAGTTCTGATTTCAAAGGCAGGAATCATCTCTTAGTATCTCAACTTAGCTCCCACCCTAAAACTGTGGCTAGTATTTACCAATTTATGCAAAATACATTTTTAAGTGGGATGACCTTGGCACTCTTCTGAAGGTGTTATTGTTATATTATCTAAAACTATCTTCTCTTTGCTTCATTTTCTATACAAGTCAAGAAAATTACTCACATGAAATATATACAAAATAAATGGAACTACTTGTTACCTTCCCCAAATAATGGTATCACTATGTTGTGATATTAAAATCAACGACAATTAGTTTCCCGAACTCAAATATTAATGATTTTATTAAGGCGTTCACTCTATGTGTGATACATAAACATACCAACCTAGGATGCTAAAGGGGCTCCTGTCCCAGCTTTCTGGGGAATCGTATTTTGGATTCAATACCCTTGAAAAGATTTTATGCTCTTTAAGATTTCTCACACTAACTCTTCTACATGTAAGATTTAACCCACTAAAAGGGACTATATCTTCTCTAAAATCAAATACAGAATTTGGCCCTGACCAGGGAGTTCAGTAGGTTATAGCATCATCCTGATACACCAAGGCTGCAGGTTTTATCCCTCCCCAGGGCACTTACAAGAATCAACCAATAAATGTGTAAACAGGTGAAACAACAAACTGATGTTTCTCTCTCTGTCCCCCTCAAATTAAAAAGTAAACAAATAAAAATAAAAACATAATTTAAAATAGCTTGAAGACCCCATCTCAATAACAAGGCTCTGAGTCAAGGCTTTGAGTGTGCTCCAGTGTGGCTGCTTTGTGAAATCACACTTTTAGATATGAGTGTACTTACTAGAATTGGTCTAGTATTGCACAAATAAACACTTTTGCAATAAAGCACTTTCCATATTACTTTCGATGTAGATAAACTGATGAGGTTTTTTTTTTTTGCTTGACTTTAAACATAGGAAATGGAGACTTCTGTTACAATTTAAATTTTCTTTGGTATTATATTCATACTGAGATTAATTTTAAAGAAAGGTCCAGTTATATTTATGAGTGTTCCCTACTTAGTTCTTTTGACATTTGAATTTTTCTGCATTAGACACTGATACTTTAAGTACCTTTTCTGTGATAAATTTAGTCTTTAATCTAGCAATTAACATATGTTTTAATAAACTGCATAGTGAGGCTATCAGCATGTCAATATGCAGTTTCAGGCAATGAGGTAGAAGATGTCACTCTTTAGTGCTTTGAAAACTGCCTTTTCTTACCAAAGTGAGTAATGCTTATATAATCAAAGAAGCAACCTGATGACAAAAAAAAAAAAGAACTAATGCCCTTTGAAATAAAAATTTGACAATAGAAGTAGAAATAATGAGTTTCCCATGGATACTCTGTGAAGATCTTAGTTAACATTATTTTATGGTACCCTCAATGAGAAGTGATCACAGAGAATTTTAGATTAGAATGTGACATGCTCATTATCATGTGGTCCAAACTCTTCACCATGCAGTTAAAAACCTGAGGGGCCAATGGAATTTAAGCACTTGTCCAAAATCACAACTAACTCAGATCTGTTAATATTCAATTTTCCAAGTGATTAATGAACATATACAATATCTGATGAGACCTTCAGAGACTATGGAGAAAATGCTAAGTAAATGAACCTGATCCATTAATTTCTCTTTGTACTTATTAATGATACCTGTGAACCCCACAGTGAGCTTCCTGAGGCTCAGAAACAGTACCTCGTTATCTTCATACCTGAGAGTGGAACACACTGCTTGATGCACAACTGTCAATATATACGTTTAGTGAATGGACGGATAGAGTGCAAATTCAGTTACAACCTCTGAATATCATGACTGCATAGCTTTCGTATGAACTCTTTAAAATGGGCCACTGACAGTAACATGGAGATTACACTTGACCCTCTGCCATTCTCAAGAGGCTGACCACCTACCTTACCTTCCCAAGGGATGGGGACAGTCTACAAATGACTTGATACATAGCTCAAAAGATAACTGTCATATATGTGCCTTTAGGGGACATCTGGCCTTTCTCCTAAGGACTTTGTGAAAATAAAACAAAATACAAACTGGGTAGTAATTATATGTCCCCAGAGGAAAATGCTCCTCATATCATTCATGATAATGTTATTCAAGTATTTCCCAACATCGGTGTACCCAAAGGGGGAGAAAAGTCCTTACATTTGGGTCATCTCTCCAACCCAGGCTTATCTTCCTTACAGCATCACAGCTGCTGAGAACATCTTTTGCCTCCCTGATCCTCCACCCCTACCTCCTGTGCATAGCCTCCTGACTCCTTGGTAAACCCTCCTCCTCAAGCGTCACGCCAAAGTGCTCCCACTCCACTTATCCCATTTGTCCCACACATGCCCTTTCTGTTGGAGTTCACCATGTCCCAGTTCCTGTGTCACTACCCCACAGTGCTCAGTCTCCAAGGACTGGCAGTGCCTATCTCTCTGGGAACCCTACTCACCCCTGAAGACTGTGACAGACACCTCAAAATAGTGTCCAAGTCCACTGGCGCACCTCTGTAGAAAGGAGGCATCACCTGAAGGCTCCAGCACATTTTCTCAGAGAAATGCTGATGGAATGATTTTTTGATGGTGCTTAGGTGTTATTTGTACACAATTTAACTTATTTGTATAAAATGATATCCTTAAAATCAAAACCAACATTTAGAACTACCATATTTTGCCACGTACAATGCACACACACGGTTTGTGCACATTACAAACAGGATTGTTATATCCACCATGACACCCCTGGTATGTAATCATTATACCCATGTATAATGTGTATCCTTATCTTTCCCTCAAAAATTTTGGAAAAAATGCACATTATATACAGTAAAATGTGGTATATTTCCATCGGGGACTGATAAGGAGGGAATGCATTCTGACTTTCAGATGATAAATTCACTAACAAATTTCTAAAATACATTCCATTTCCAAATTAGAAATAATTAAATGAACAAAAATACATTTCATAGTTAACAGTAGCATTATGTTCAACACACTCTGGGAATTGTGAAACATCCCCGGAGCACTGATAGTTGGTAAGTTACAGAGGGACAGACATGCAAACCTACCCAACTAGCTAAACAAGCCCAACTTGAAATTTTACAAATAATTTGCTAAATTAACCTAACTGGAGCCTTTTCAAAAGGCCTCCACCAACCAGATTTATGTTATGGAAGAAGCCTGCTTGACTGGGGTCACATTTTCACCACAAGATTCTGTGGACTTAAAGTACAATATTACTCATTATGGAATAATGTAATTGAATGGGAAACAGATAGTTGAAAAGTTGTAGGGTGACAGTCAAGAAAATACTCAGTGTATGAACCTCCACCATAAACTGTAAGGGGCTATGGTATCAGGAGGGGAGATGATAAAAACAATAATAATATTAACCCATCCCAAAAGAGTTTTTTCAGTTTTAGGTAAAGTAATAATCTCCATAGAGTAATCACAAGAGACATCACTGAGTCAGCACCCAGAGGTGTGGTTTGTCTGCATCTGTGCAATCTCTTCCAGCAACTGTTCTACGGGTGATGCTTCCCACAATACCTTCTGAACATCTGCGGTCTAGAATGTGCCAGCCATAAAGGCAGGATCCACCCAGCCCCTCAGGCAGGCTCTGCAGGGTGCAGTCAGCTCCTGCAATAGGTGTGTACACCACGTGTGACTTGAGTGCAAAAGCAAGGGGGGTGGAATTTGGAACTGAAATCTATGGGGGCTTCTATCATTCTGGGAACTGTAGGAAGACTGGGAGAAAACCAGAAAAACAAACGACTCTCTTTCATCCTGTTTCACACCATTCTCATTCTTTATTTTGAAAAAAAAACAAAAGACCAGCTTTCTGTCCTCACAAGTTTCTTTCTTCACTATCCCATTGCTTGTCAGGACTGATTCAGCCTCAGTCATGGATTTCCCTGGGGCCCTACCATTTGTTGGGAATGAGAAAGAAAAGAAGGGAGGTGCCTGTCAGTAAGAAACCTGGCAAAATGTCTAGCAAGCAGGAATCTGGAAATGAGGTATTGAACATCACAGCCTAGCCTAGACTGCCTTCCACCAGCCTGGCTTTTTCTTACTGTTCTGGCCTCGTTGGTTCTCACATCCACTTTAAAGTCAGAAACCCTATAACCTCATCACCCCACGCATAGTCAACACGCTATCCTGTGTTCCCATCACCTCCTGCCCGCAGGGGTGTCCAACCAGCCGGCCACGTGCAGCCCAGAATGGCTATGAATGTGACCCAGCACAAAATCATAAATTTACTTAAAACTTTTCCTTCTCTGTCCATCCGTTTTCGTTAGTGTTTGTGTATTTAATGTGTAGCCCAAGACAACTCATCTTATTCAGTGTGGCCCAGAGACGCCAACAGGTTGGACATCCTGAAGCATTATCGTCTCTTTCCAGATCCATGCTTTCAACTAACACCCGCACATGGTCTGCCTCCTCACTCACTATATATCAGTGATAATTCTCTCAACACGTCACAAAGAATACGACTAAAGTTTCCAAGTACTTTTCCAGGAGCACCTAGTCACATGTTCCTTTTAAGGTCACTGCCACCTGGAACAGTGGTTCTCAAAATCGGATACAGTATATACCAGAATCACCCGGGGGGCGAATCAAGGACACCGACCCAAGCTTAGTTAGGCCAACTCAGGTTTGGGAAGCAGGGTCTCCACTATTCTGGAGGCGGAAGTGGGATTGGATACAAATAAAAAAATGTTTTTCTCAAGAAAAACTTTCCCTTTTCCAGTCCTGCTCCTCACACGAGATGTAAAGAACACCCCACGCAGTTCTGCAGCCTAGGCTCCTACCTGCATGTCCCGCCGTCCACCCCCTACATGCGAGCCTCTCCACTTCCACCCTTCGCTTCCTCGCACGAGGCTCCCCCCAGCCCTCGTCCGCAGCTTCCCCTCCCAGGTTCTCCGCTGCCCCTTGGGAAGACAGAGGAAACAAATCCAGCGTCTACGGGGGGTGGCGCCCGTCCCTGGGGAAACAGAACCCACCCCTATCGAGACAACTTCTCAAACTTCCCAACTCCCTCTCCCCTCCACGACGAGGAAAGAAAAGTAGACAAGGCAGAGGAGACGGAACACGCTGCACCCTAAAGGTCTTTGCTCCCGCGCGCGCTTTCCTCCCCTCTGCGGGGTCCGGCCCGGGTGGGGACCCTCCCGGCCCCTGGCCTGAGCCGCCCGCTCCCGGTCCCGCCCGCCAGCACCTGGAGGGGAGCGGGAGCCCCACTCACCTCCTGTAGCGCTGGGATCCGCGCGCAGCCGCGCCCGCCGCGAGGTGTGCGGCCAGGAAGCGGCCAGCGCGAGGGAGGGGAGAGGAGGTACCTGCGGAGCGTCAGGTCGGAGGAGCGTAGCTCATTCCGGCCGAACCGCGCCCGCGCCCGCGCCCCGGGGGCTAGGTGCAGAGCGGAGTGAGGGCGGGTGCGGGGACCAGTTACAACAAGTCCCAAGTGTCACACCAAACTCCGTGCAGCCAAGAAAGGGCCTTGGAACCCGTCTGAACTCAAAAACCCAACCCTCTACCAACAAAGTAGAAAGCTTTTCTTTGCTATCTGGTCTGGTAACTACCCAACAATTACAAGTCCCCACATCTTGGTCGGCCAAGGTGAGCGGAGACGGTGCGGCTCCCCGGGGCCGGAGTAGACCTCGTGGAGTAGGGCTACACTCCCATTTCCCGCCCTTCCCTGGCTCCGGACTGCTCCGAAGGAGGCCCAGTGCGCTGCAGGGCGAGATCCAGGGTTCCACCACCAAGGAGAGAATGGGGCAGATCCAACGCGCGGTTGATAATTCCAATCGGCAGCCAGCAATGCAGACCCCTACCCAACTACCTGAATGTTTCCAGGCTTGGAAGTGGAAAAGTGGAAGAAAAAGTGCTTGTGAGTTTATTTTTTTATCCGAAAGAAGAATTTCAAGTATCATTAAAGATTTGATTCAGACTTCAGACTGCCTTGATTACTGACTTGGAATGAAAAAACCACTGCTTTAAATAGAAACACCTGAGTGATAAGCAGGTTACTCTCAATGAGGGGCCATGGAGCAACGTTATGGAATTAGAGTCTTTATAATTTGGTTTTAATATAAAAACAGCAGTTAATAAAATTTACTTTTATTTCTTTGTCTATATCTCAGTTACTCAGCCATAATTGTTCCTAGTAATTATATAACCATATCGTCTTCAAGATGTAGCCATTAGCAGCAATCGATAAAAATGCAGCCTCTTACTGGAGGAATGAAAGTAAGGGTAGTAATAGGCATATTTTAAGGTTCCAGCATGATATGTAAATTACCATTAAGTGAAATTGACCTTAAAAATGACTTTTCCGGCCATTGTGCTCTGAATGAAACACTTGGGGAAATGCTAATCTGTTGGGATCCGAAATAGGTTTTGACTGATGAGGAGATTTGGACAGGGGAGTGAGGTTTGCATATTCTTGAAACAGAGCAAAGGCCAAAGACAGAAAGTAAAAGCAGCTTCAAGAACAATAACAAAACTAAGATTCCAGACTGTGGGCATCTGTGATCTATACTTTTTTCTTTCTTTTTCCTTCAACAGCATACAGAGAATCGTTCTGTTTTATATATTTAAATTTTTTCTTATACTCTTGCTAATTTCCATGTGTTGCCTTTTAATAATTCTGTAATTTTGGGCTTCATTTTGACATGCTATTCTCACTCAATACATGTTCTCTGTGTGGTAGTTTATTTGCTGGTATGCTTTTTAAGTGTTCAAAAAAATTCCAAGTGCTTTTTAAAGAAGCAATATTTATTTTGAATAATATTCAAAATATTTATCTTGAAACTGCATTCATAAATATACACATACTCATAAAAACAGCAAGAATATTTAGACTAAACAAATTAAAATGGGCTCATGGGAAGTTTAATTTTACTGATATGCACTCATACATAAATCAAGTGAAATCACAAAGAAGGATATCTACTACAGTGTTAATTACTGAAGGCAAATAAAAGAGAAGAAAATGGCTCTGGCTGGTGTGGCTCAGTGGATTGAGCAGCCACCTGCAAACCAAAGGGTCACTAGTTCTCTTCCAAGTCTAGAGCACAAGCCTGCATTGCAGGCCAGGTCCCCAGTAGGGGGTGCATGAGAGACAACCACATATTGATGTTTCTCTCCCTCTTTTTCTCCCTCCCTTCCCCTCTCTAAAAATAAATAAAAATCTGAGAGAAGAAAATGTAAATGAAGAGGGAAAATTAATTAAAGACACTATGCAAAGGGCATTCCATCCTTAGTGGGATTGGAGAGCATATAAAATTGACATAACTCCTTAAGGAACCTACAAACTAGGCGAGGAGAGAGGACACGTGCACAAAAAAAAGGGGAGCTGATTAGCACAAGTTGGTGCGAGCTACAAGCCAGTGTGAGGAACTTCGAGTGTGAGGAACTTTAGGTGGAAAGGACTCAAGTCCTTTAGGAGGTAAGAGGAAGAAATGATTAACTGCTTAGATCACTGGAGTATGCTGACAGAACTTCACAGAACTGTTAGAATTTGAGTTGGGTCCTGACTGAGCAGACTTGACAGGAGTATGAAGTCGACATGTGACTATGTGTTGAACATGCAGAGCAAATGAGAGCTGGACTATAAGAAAGTTCCAGGATCATATAAATCAATTGCTGGAATTGACCATGGGCATGGCTGTGTTGGAAGGAAAGTTTAGGAATAGTTTAGAGTGATTTTCTCACCTACAGAATGAGGTCAGTATTATTTACCATCTAGGATTGTTATAAGAATTGTATGAATTAGAAATAGTTTATGTAAAACCCTTATCATAGCACTTACTATATGATAAGAGCATAATAAGTAGCCACTATAATTATACTGGGGGTCATATTGTGAAAAGCCCTGACTACAAAGCGAAGAATGTAGGCTTGGGTCTATTGATGGTGTGATGTGATGACCCATTTAAAGTTGGTGATCTTTAGTTCAAATTCTGGGAAGTCAGAAAGAGCTGTTTGGCCTAGCTGTGACACAAAAAGGGTGATAAGGGTGGGAGGAATGGAAATGGAAAGGAGGAGACTAATTTGAGAGTCAATGAGATTGAAAATCAATATCATTTAAGGTCAGATTGGATGTGGAAGTTAAAGGGAAAGAAATAAGAAATAACTGGACTTTTAAACTGCTAGAAGTTATCAGTGAAGGAAGGAGAGGGTACAATAGCCATATGTGTGAAAAGTAGAAAGAGGCAGGAACAGGGTCACGGGAAAGGTTATTTTTGAGATATTCAGTAGCTCTGTATATAGGCACCCAAAGACTATGGAGAGATAGTAGAGGATAGAAAGACTAGTGGGTAAGGAACAAGGTCCAGATGTTGTGGACAGGGAGACATAAACTGCAGTCTTTCCATATGAAATCTAATCTGAGCCTAATAAATTCTCAATCTAATTTTTTTTACAACAGGTTATATTAAAAACAGGAACTAAAATGAAAATTTCACAATTAATACTTAAAATGTAACTAGGTGAGAAGATTGTATTCATTATTAAGAGGTTCCCAAGGCAATATTTATTGATAAAATAGCAAGTCAATCTTAGTTGGATCTTTATCCTACACTACAAGGTTGTCTGAAGTTCAAGAACAAAATAGTGGACATGTTGAATTAATGGATCTCAATTTAGTGCCCATATTGAGTTCAAGTGCACAAGGTTATTCAAAAGCAGTCTCAGGTATTTTTTATACCCTCAGAGTACTTATCATTTAATTGGGAAGACAAAATATATATGCAATAGAATAATGCAGAGATTAATATAGATAAGACAAAAGTATGCATAAAAATAAAGGTGCATAAATTGTAGAAGAGAAGAAGCAACAACAGTTTATTTGGAAAAGATATTATCTTTTTGGTAACAGTTTTTTTCCCCTAATTGTTTATATTGCTTTTAACAAACATATATTCCTCTAGAAATTCTTAGAAATATGATAAGAAGCCATTTCTTTGGGTTATAAGGTCTCAGTCATTATTTGTAGATGAAAGTCACTATTTGTAGACTAACCTCCTAGTCCCTTCAAGAGCTTTGAAATATTCATATTGTAAGCTCTTCAAGGCAATGGCTCCCAGGCAGATAAAGCCATTGATATAGAAAGAATGTCATGTCTAACATTTTCGCCAAGTACTCTGGGGAAGTTAAGAAACAAAATTCCTGCTAGTGTTGGAAAAAGCTATGGGGTGAATCATAACATTAGTTTAATAGTCTTATGACATTCTATGTAAGACTACTATGAAAATTATTGAAATGAACTTTGTAATCATTTCATATATATGCCATATTTAAATTATTACATAAAGCATTATGTAAGTGTCATTCATTTAACACACATTTATTGAGAATATTCTGTAGGAAAGGCATTGTGCCACGCACTTGTCGGGGCACAGGATGGAAAGACTAATAAAGCATAGTGGATATAACTAGGATTCATTTATCTGAATCCTTAACTTGTCTGTATGTGTTCATATATGTGTTCCTGTGTGTGTGAAGATGGGAAAACTTAAATACAATTGAAAGTTCAAAAAGATATATATTTGTGAAAAAGGTGTGGAAATAAATGTAGTAAAATTAGATATATATGTAGATTAATAGTGTTTTTGTTGTTTTTTATCGCTACACTTCTTTAGAAGAATTGGAAACATACTTTGTGCTTCCTCTGTCCTTTCAAAATTATAATGTAGCTCTTTTTAATTTATAAGTATCTGTAAAAGATTAGATAATTGTACTAAACTATTTTAGGGACTGAGGGAAAGAAATTCAATTGTAAAAGGGCAGAAAGGGTCCTTCTTTGTTAAGTAACTAATCTCATTGCATCCTACTCCCTCATGAATGCCTTTCCTCTTCTCTTTCTCATCTGCATGTTAAATACATGAAAATATTAGGTTGCTTACATTTTTAATAACAAATAAATAACTAAAACATTGTCAGTAGTAATTGGTAAAATGCATAGTCATACAATTAAATGGCTAGACACAATGTGAAGTGATACTAATAAAAAGATATTTGATGTAAAGTACTGATTATTGTAATTATTCAATTTTAAATATATCCATTAGGTTTTGTTACCAGTATTTACTGAAACATGTGTAGTCCAGTTTAAACATCTTTTAAAATACTTTACCTAATGTCTGAGAAATCATTAGCTATTTATCATTTTATGTATGAATATGAATAGCCACCTTCAGAGGTATTTTATCATGGCATTATGTAGCAAATATTATCACCAATATTATTAACACAATTACAGACATCCATTGCTATTGCATGTTATATGACTTAGGTAGAAATATATTAATAGTGATCATTCTAAGTGTCCTCCGAATCAGTCATCACCTGGACTGAGTTTCACAGAAGTTAGCTGAGGTCTGGGACATAACTTTTAATTTTGTAATTAAAAGAAAAAGAGAGAGAATGAGAAAAAGACAGAGAGAAGCAAGTAGCAGTAAACTTTTGACTTAACTGTCTTTTCTGGAGGGTCAAATTCACAGATGTCTGCAGTTCTGCTTCACGGTCTCCCAGACACATGATGTCTATTTGCATTTCATGCCTTTGGCCACCTCTGCTCAGTGGATCTCCAGCCTGTGGTGCTTGCTTGCTCCTTTCTGCCTCACTGCAGGATAGCCATCACTTGGGACTCATCTCTATTCCTACATCATCTACTTCTAGCTTTGACTAGTGTGAGCTCCTTGAAATGCATAAGCCTTGACCCCTTTACTACTTCTCTGCCAAAAATATGTGACCTTATAACACCCCTTTTATTATTTTTCTGGGCTATTATTAAAGTTTGCTGGTATAATTTAACCTCCCCAGTGCCTTGTCTTCCAATCAGATCAGTGATTCTCAGTGGAAGGGACACCAGCCCAGCCCATAGGAGACATTTGGAAAATGCTGTAAATGATTGAGGCATTTCTCAACCTCTACTGGCATTTGGTGGGCAAGGACCTAGAGGAATGGCATATGTCCTGTAATGTGTCCTGCATAATGGGAAATTACCCATGTCTTATGCAAATAATAGCAGGTCCTGCCAGATATAATGAGGGTGGAAAATCCATTATAATTGCCTAAGACTAGAACTCCTCTCTGTTTTATACACAAATACAAATTTTTGTGCAGTTTTAACAGACACCAAATTTCGGGAATCCAATTACGACACATTCTGCCTAATTTAGACATTTGCTAAGAACCATTTGTTATTGTAACTCACAGCACAACAGAAGTGCGTCAGAGTTAACAGTAAAGCCCATCAGTTTCCACGGACATCTGTAACCGAAACATCTGACCACTTAATGTTTTCTGGTTAGGTTGTCTGTGAATATTTTTTGCATACTAAAACAAATAGCATTTTTATAAACTTACATTACAATTAGGTATGACATTACTTTTTAATAAATGTGTGTGGGGGTTGTTATTTTATCAATAAATTTTATTTTGTTTTGCTGTAATAAGGGGACATTAACTTTTTTTTTTATCCTCACCCAAGGATGTGTTAGAGGATGGGGGAGAGAGAGAGGGAGACAGAGACAGAGACAGGGAGAATAGATCAGTTCCACACGTGCCCTGGCTGAAAATCAAACCTGCAACCTAGGTATGTGCTCTGACAGGGGATGGACCCCAACAGGATGATGCTCCAACCAAGGAAGCCGCCAATCCAGGGCTAGGGCTTCAACCTTCTTAACCTTATTTGTTCAAAAGCATAGAGAGACAGGAGGCTGAGCATTGAGAACTACTGACCTAGATTGTATCTTTCATGGGAGAAGCAGGATAAAGTAGAAAGCTAGGATTTACTGAGTAATTCCTTTGTACCAGGCATAGTGCCTTAGCTTCTATTATCTGCTCAGTACTCTGAGGGACCAGCTCAGTAATGATATGCAATGGCCCAGTGAAAAATGAATAAATATTGGGTTGGCCAAAAAGTCTGTTTAGTTTTTTTCTGTAAAATAAAAGACACATTTTTCATTTTCACCAATGAATTTATTAATTTGGATCTTTTGAGTACGTCGACTATTTCCTGTGTGGTATTACATTGATTGTTCCCAATTAATATCTCAGTTTGATCTCTATCAATTTCCTCTGGTCTACCCTGAAACAGCCACTAGACAGCAGTGACCGCAAATGCTGCAGGTACTCATGATATGAGAAAATATACATACAGACTACCGAGTCCTGTGGAGGAATAGGAATGGCATGGCCACTCTCTTTAGTGGAGAACACCCTATTTTCCCTCCTGAGCAGGTTTTTATTAAGAATACAGATACAGTTTGTTGATTACAGTCTGGCAGGAAAGATCAAATGAATAGGTAACTTTCATAGGGGCTAACAGAACTCATGCTGAGATTTTGGGGTTTTATCACTTAACAAAGCTACAGGACCTAAAAACTAGTTTCGTTTCCTGTCCATGCCTTCATATTACAATTAAAGAGCATCCTCCAACAAGCAGCTCTCACAGGATTTTGCATATCCTATGCCTCAGGTCTAAATACCCCGGGGGGTCCACTGACTCTGGTCTGGACTGCACCACCCCTGTTATTTCCACAGGCCTGAGTTGGGCAGAGGAGACAAAGGCAGCTGGGAGACTTGGATTTCTCACAGCTAGAACAAGGACTCAGGCTTTGACAAAGCCGAGGGGGCAGGGGTCAATGTCATCACCCCTTCATTTCCAGAGCCCTCTGAGTCCCTTCCCTGAGGGCTTTCCCATGTGATTGTGTCTGGCTTAGGTTCATCTTCTTTTTAGAGAATTGTTACCTGTCATTGACTGCTGACCATGCAATGGGAGGCAGGCATTAGAACAGGCAGCATTCATGCCAGGGAAATAAGTTTTGTCTCCTAGGTGTCTCCTGGCTCAGAGGTCTCTCACTCAGCCTTAGCCACAGGAGGTTACAGCTTCCTAAGACCAGGCAGAGCGGACCCCAACACTACCTGACTGTGGAGCATGGTCCAGCGAGAAACTTCACAAACTGCTTTTGACATGTTCGATCACTCACAGCACCTTCTATACACACTGCACAAATCTTTTTTTTTTTTTTGCATTTCAGTTGCATTTTTACCTTTCTTGAAAAAATAAAGCATAATATGCTGAAAATGTTGTGTATTTTCTTCCATCATCAATATTAAAATAGCTACACAAAAATTCACCAATTTTGGTATTTTTTTAAAATGCATGCTGATACAGCAGCTGTCACAATACAATCTAATAAAATTGTTTCAAATGAAACTAAAGACAACTGAGTACTACTAGAGCCATCGTATGGGAAAAATACGAATGAATTTTTTGGCCAGTCCAGCAGTTCAAATGTATAAATCGTTTCCTGAGTGATAAAAACGAAGTCCTTAGTGTGGCCTATTCTTGCATGGCCTGTGTGATTCTCTGTTTCACCTGGCCTTTTCTCCTCTCTTCATCCTGAGCCTCTGTCCACATTTTCTGAGCTCCGGATGTCAGCCGCCTCAGTTCACCTGTTTCACGAGGCTCTCTTCTTCCTCCGGGCATTTGCAAATGCTGGTCCTTTTGCCTGGAAAGCTGCTTCCTCACTCTGCTTCCCCTCTTTTTCCCTTTAGAAATCACTCTCTAGAATTATCCCTGTTTTTTTTTATATTTGTTCATTTTCTCACTCAATATAACTATGTTTCAAAAGACAAACTCTAATTGATTCTTTTAAAGGGTACATAATATCCGTTTGTGAGGATATACTCTATTATATATGTGGCATTCTTCCATTAATTAGAATTTTATATCCATATTATATTATTCCTCTAGTCACAATGTTACAATAAATATGTTTGTGCATTTAAGAAAAAAATCTACTATGAACTACTCCTTCAGAGTTAAATACTACTCTTCCATCCACAGGAAAGCCTTCCTGGCTTCTCAGACCAGATAAATTCTGGGCTTACTAACTTGCATGTGCTTTTTCTTCCTTAAAAAAATGGCCATAATTATAATTTTAGGTTTACTTATGCAAAAGCCCGACTCCTCTAGTTCCAAGAGAGCTCACACTGACTCTCAGCAAGCATTTGTCCCTTTCTGTCCAACTCTATATTTCTAGTGCATAATAGGAACGCAATCAACACATGAAGAATGAAAGAGGGAATGAATAAAGTGAATGAATTCACACAGTATTATAGCTTAGAGCATCCTCCATTTAACTCTCGCAAATAATCCCTGCATAGTCTCTCTTTTGTCTCTCAACTGCTCCTGAAGCCGACATGACCTCTTTTCCTTCTGAGAACTGAGAGTTCACATAGTGTTGAAAAGGATAAATGGAAGATGCTATGAGCTCCGAAGATCTGACTTCTATATCCCCGAATATCAAACTTACAATGTTAAAATGTATCTCTTAATCACTGCTTTAATCATGGAGTGAAATTATTCATATTGAAACACAAGCAGACACTCTTGAACAGTGTCCTTTTGTGCCTTTGGCACCTTCCGTATTCCACCCTAATCTGTATTTCCCAAGTGGGGATTAAACAGGAATTTAATTTAAACACATTGAACTTCATTTAGGCAGCTGTTTCCTAAGGTTCCAACTCTGCTCACAAACATAGGCAAAATAAAATCCATCATCAATATGATTATTAAAAGAAAACAAGTAATTACAGGAGAATGTTTAAAAAAGAAAAAACTGTAAAAAACATATATGATACTACTGCTACAGATTACAGTGCTATTTGTTATTATATAAATAACACATTTTTTAATTAAAACGTCTATTACAAAAAGCAGTTGGGACACTAGAGTATCTGGGACGAGAAATGAAGAGAAGAAAATAGAAACCTAGTAGAACAGAGACTGGAATCCGGTACCATTGCCTAAACTTGCTGAGCCAGAGTTGTTGAGTCAGTGGATCTCCCTTCACCTCTGGGATTTGTCATGACCCCTTAGCACAGCACCTTAAATTCCTGTGTCTCCATATCCATATCCTTAAACCTGGCATAATTATAGTAATACTGACAAACCTCAAAGAGATGTTGGGTAGCTTAGAAAACCTGCAATTATTGCACAAAAGTCTGATGTTACTATGGTTATCATTACTGCAGACATTCTACACCTATTCCAACATCAAAGCCAAGACGAGCTCTGAGATGAATTAAGAGAAAACATGGTATTATTCTCTAAGTGGCAGAATTCCATGCTGATGGTTCACTTTGAATGATCATGATCTAAATAGATTACCTACTGTTTCAAAATAACCATCCAAATTAAGTTTTGTTTTGCTTTGTTTTGTTTTACCTGGCATAACCTACAGACTTGGGGAAAGCATTTGTCTTACATTAAGCCAATCAGATTTTCTCTTGAAACTTAGTGACAGCTTTAGCATGCATCTGGAGTCTGTGGAGTAGCCACAAGTAGTCATGTAGGCAGTAAGGCAAACTGGTCTGCAAAGAGAACAAGGACACGGAGGGACAGTGTAAAGTAGAGAGAAAAGATGGAACTGAGTCCTAATTGCTTTCCACTTCCTTAATCCAGATTCCGTTGTGGGCTTAAATCCAGCTCTGTCCTTGGTCTTTTGGAGATGTGTGTCCATCGTCATAAATTACTTCCCATGCCCATATCTATAAATTCCATGCTGGTTTCTGCCACATGCTAGCATTCTAAAGAATTCTAATGAATGACCTAGTTTAGAGCCAGGTGAAGGGCTAAAAATTAAAAAAAAAAAACAACAACAACAAAACAGAGAAAGTCAAACGGGGCAAGTCAGGAAAGGATGAGGCCCAGGGAGGGTTTTCCCACCCCAGAGGAGGGAGTTGATAGTCTGTACCATGCCACAATGATGTATTTGATTCAGATACTGTCTGTTGACTCTTGAGACTTAGGTTGAGTGCTAACTAATGACGAATTACATGGCACTGATGAAACACTAGTGGGAATGGTAGCAAATATCTGCTACATGGGAGGGTATGGTTTGCACCTTGGAATTCTCAGTTTTAGCCCAGGATATTCTTCAGTTCTGCATTCAGCTTCAAGCATATAAAGAAAAACTGGTCAATGATTTAAAATATTTGAGGTCTAGACAAAAAAAATATCATAAATTACAAAAAATGCATTAGGTAGACTCACCAGGTTCTGTAGGTAACATAGGTACACTGATTTAAAAACCACTGAATCCAAATATTGGGTGTATATCTATCAAACCAGACCACCACTGACACCTCAGTGTCACCTCATATGTCTTTAAAGCAGTTTTCAAACCTTTGTTCCCAACATCATGATCTCCACATTTCATTGTAAATCTCATTCCGTCACTGTTTTGTCAGGAGCAAGGAGCAGGAGCTGGTCACAGGAAGAAAGGCTCCTTCGGCATCCTGTTTTTACCCATGGATGGTCTGTGGCTGAGGTCAATCAGCAGAGAAAAGTGGGGATCTTTAAGGATTGGTGACAGCTTGCAATCACCTACAGGGAGCTTTCGTGGTAAAATAAGGTTTTAAAGGGAACAGCCAGTGTCTTGTGGCAGTATTTTTGTTTTGTTTTGTTTGTTTGGTTGGTTGGTTGGTTAGTTTTAACAAATTGAGTTCCCCAAAATGAAGGCTAAGATGATAGTCTGGGAGGTTTCAGGGCAGCAGGAAACTCTGAGGCACAGTGACCCATAATGAAAAAGAGTGTGGGGAGAGTTATCCACTTGGGTCACCCTCAGATCCACATTTGAGCACCACCATATATACACACCCACAACACACGGAGAAGCCTTTCTCATGCACTCCTGGGTAGCCTCGAATGACGTTGCACAAGGAAAAGACTGAGACTTATTTTGTCCAAGATCCCTCTTGTTTCCCCCACCATTGTTTACCAGGTATATTGGGCATTAATGTTATAATTTCAGTTGTCATTGTATAGTGTGGTAAGAATCCATACCTGAACTGATTGAAAATAAACTAGAAAAAGAATGAGTTTCACTTAAAGAAAATTAACCTATTAAAATGTTCCTCAGTGATTTTTTCCCAACTTTTTTCCCCCCAACTGTAGCTTCCCTGTTCCTTTTGCATCTAATGGTGGGGAGAACAACAGTATCTCCTTATTCTACCCATAGTCACAGGGTTTTCAGCATCTAACTTAGCCTTATACATTTTACAAAAAAAAAAAGAAGAAGAAGGGAGGGAATGGACTGCTCTGGTTACCCAAATAGGGCCTCTTAGAGGTTGTCCCTGGAATCAAAATCTCAACACAAATAACATCATTTTTCTTTTAGTTATAAAAAATCTTGGCCATAGTAAAATGTATAAGAAAAATATCACAATAAATAATATCACCAATACGGCTGCAGTTTCTGTGTGCCTCACCACAGCTCATCCCCTGTGAGCTCACAGAGCAGCTCGGTGTTCATTGTTCTTGTGTTTGCCCTGATACTTTTTCCTTTACGTGTGTAGCATTCCTAAATGATACATAGATATGCTTATTTTACAAAGTTTAAAACTATATCAACATATCATAAAGCAATTAGAGAATTTACAAGCCATCTCTCCGCAGAGGCAGCTCATCTGAAAGGAGGGCGCCTGGAGTATTGGCCTCTGTCTTCACGAACTATGTGGAGGAATGCTGAAGGAGGAGGAAATCAAGCCAACTTATAAGGGAAAATAAACCATAAATAGTGTGTGTATGTGGTGGGGGGGGGGGTCCTAAAATGATTGAGTTCTGGATACAAACAAGTAAAAAATCATCAACCCAGTTCCCATCTTAAACTTAATCTGATTTAAGTTAGGTTTTTGTCCCTTGTAACCCAGAGTCCTCATATATGAACTGATGTCTTGAAAAGGAAAACTGTAGGCAACAACACCCTGATCCGGGAAACTGTCTGGGTCCAGATGTCATTGTGAGCAGCAATGATCTCTGTGTCTGGATGGAAAGTTGGCAGTATTTGATATATCCCAGAATTCATACCTCGTATCTTCCTGAGATGAAACGTTCAGAGACCTAGTGAAAAGATGAGGATGTTATGAAGTATTGGTCTTTTTTAGCAGCTTCCAGTAAGACCCTGCAAGAATGGGGATAAGTTTTGATTCTTAATCCAGTGATCTGCAAACAGAAAGGGAGCGTTTAGATTTGTTGATAAAATATAACACAGGAATCTGAGATGGCTAAGAGCCATAAAACCAATACTTTGTTCATTATAAAACAAAAAAAAATTATTTGCTCAATAAAAACATTAGAATGAGCAAAAGCAGGGAGGTGAAAGAATAAGATTGGCACCTAGGAGTGGGTTAAGTCATAGACTCCTCTTCCAAACATCTAATGTTTGTACCCAGACTGACAGCAGAAGTACTCTCTCTAGGCAGTAGGTAATGTAAAGTACTGCCTATTGGGATGCAGCAGGACAGGACAGAGATGGACTTACCCTCACCACCACCAGCCTAGGGCCCAGTGAAAGCCTTCTAGTAGTGGCCTCAAAAAGGCAGCTGAGTATTAAGGACAATTATTGGGAGAAACACCATTGGGTTTCAGATTCAGTGCTCTTGATCCAAGGTTGGTACTGTTGCTTATTATCTTGAGGAGATTTTGGAAATAAATTAACAAGTAGAAGAGTGGAGGTTTTAGGATATTTAATTGTCAGAGAACTTCCAAGCCTGGAAAACAGAAATCTGTTAATACTCACCCATCAACTCAGCACTGGGGTCATTATTACCATATCTACAGAAAGTGGGTGGATCGAGCAATTACAGTCCTACAGAGGGAATCTCTCTGTGTGCTACTTTAGGATATAGTCTTTATGGAAAATGGACCCTGGCAATCCTCCTAGGCTTCGGAGCAGAAGGAGATAGATCTGTGACTGAGTATTTACTCCATGGCCAAGGAGGGTACCTTACTATTCCTTCCTATGGAATATGATTTTGCTAAGGCTCAGTAATAGCTATTATTTCTTCTTTTCCTCCTTTTCACAAATAGTAGTTTATTATAGTTCTCTTTTTTTTCCTGCCTACCCCTATTGTAGATAGTGTTAGGGTATAACTACATCATGGAAACCCATATATCCGAAGTTGATCAAGAGAGAGTACACATCACTAGATGTGTCATCTGGAGATGATATTGATCTGTTGTCTGTAGAAAAGAACTGAGTATATATTTGGTGACACTTGGAATTGTTATAGTATGTTAAGCAAAGACATTTAATAACTGGTTACAATGTGGATGATGGGCAGGCATGGTTGGAATATAAGAATGGATTGGACAATTTTTATCAGCACTTCTGCCTTTGCGGAATCATTCTTTTCCTGCTCATGAAGTTCCAATGGGGCTGTCAATCATAAAGCACATCCCTATCCTCCACATACATGCCAGACCCCAGAAATAAATGCATGACACCATCCTGACCATAGGCAGAACTATATTTTTCTTAAATAGAACAATTTTTCCTATGACTAAAACAAACCTATTATAAGAGTCTTCTTCTGGATTGTCTATTTGGATAGTGGAGGGAAAACTGGTAACATACACCATGAATCTACTACAGAGCCATCTCCCCCAGACATAGTGAGAAAGCCCCTTTGATGAACAGAATGTGAAGGTCATATAAAGGGGAAGGCAGAGGCAATTGAGATACAGATATTAGAAAATTGTTTGAATTCTGGAATCTAGTTGAGCCTGAATCTAGAAATACCTTTAGGCTATCCAATTAATGAGTTATTAAATTTTCCTTTCAGTTTTATTTTGTATTTTTTAAATTTTTGTTGTATTTTCCCACTACCATTTATGCCTCTTGCACACCCATCT